>JAVSBS010015965.1:0-16715 GCA_033124195.1 Coracias cyanogaster
TCCTCTCCTCTCCTCTCCTCTCCTCTCCTCTCCTTGTTCTCTCTCTCTCTTTCCCTGCTCTTTCGATACCTCAGTCCCTTACCTATGTCCTCACATAATAGAAAGCAAAGAGGGAGGGACACTTTGTGGCTCGTTCAGTTCCAATTCCTCAGGCCCACTCTCAAGGTTGTAGGATTTCAGTAAAGCATCGTGGTGTATCCTCGCGTCTGTGGGTACAGCGTAGCCACACAGCACTGATTGGGCTGTGCCAGTGTTCTTAGACTGGAAGGGGGAAGATTTACGATGGCGTTGATCACAGTGCTAAAATAAACTGCCCTCCCCTTGACGAAGTTTGTAAATGCCAGCGTTTTATACACATAACGAAGGGCACTGGCTAGGGAAGCCAGCTGCCTGAGTTAGCTGTTCAAGATCTGAGCATGGCAAGTCTTTAAAAGCAAAGAGCCAGAAGAAGTCATTTATATTAAAACAAACTCTGTCATGAGTCATTTGACTTCTTTTTCTCTTAGACACATAGTTTATGTCTCAGGCCTTCTAAGGCCCGAGTAACATCTGATACTCTTTAGGCTGAGCCAGCTCTAACAGGGGTAGGATCCTGCTTTCAGTTACAGTGTACCACTCAGAACTCTATTTCATTTGACTCCTGTGTTTCCAGGCCATAACTATTACTTATTTGTCATTTTCATGGTAATAGAAAAGATTGTCTGTGATTCAGTCCTAGCCATGCTGTTGAATAGGTCTGCGTCTTCAGCAGCAGTGCTGAAAAAGTGGCCCAAGAGGGGCTTTTACTTTCTACCTCATTCATTTTTCCCATGCAGCTTCAATCGTGCGGGTCAGCGGGCACAGCGGGGATGCAGGTCCCTTGCCATCCCTCCCAGCCACTCCCTCAGCCCAACCGTCCCAGCAGAGCCTTGCACAGAGCTGCGGGGGATTTTTCTTCCCTTCTACATTGAAAGGGCCAACACCAAAGTGTACGCTGTCTGAACAACACAGTGTTAATAGTTTGGGCCATTTTTCTGGGTTTTGGTCCTCTCCCTTTCCTTCGTCTCCTCCCTTCTGCTCCCAGGTTTTTGTTTAAATATTTTTACCAGGTGCTTCAGGTGTGAAAATAGTTAATTCCAGCTAGAAAATATGAAAAGTGTATGAATGCTTCAGGTCTTGAAGACCTGAAAGAGGAAAGTGAAGAACAGGCAAAAACCCAGAAAAGCTTTGTCCCACTCCAGAGCTTAAAGGGATGGTGTTGGAGCACCCCAGGCAGCTTCCCTGGGCAAGGATAACCCTCAGGGCCCGCTGCTAAAAGCCACTGCACCTTAATTAAGCAGCATGACTCTTGTTCCCCCTAGTGGCTAATTACACAGGAGCTGTTTCACCCGAGCTTTTCATTGAGCTGCCTTTGAACTTCCCTGCCTAATTTTCTTCCCGTCCACATTTTTTTGCTATGTTTTGCCCCTTTCTGGATTTCCCCGAATGATGGCATTTTCCATTCTTCTGACTGTGACTTCAGAAAGCAGGAAGATGTACTCTGGATAGATAATGCCTTCCATCTGCAGCACAGCAATAGGATCTAGGGTCAGAGAGGTTTTTGCACATTTCCACTCACAAGTGCTGTATTTTTTCGGCAGCGTTGGCAGTACGGGTTAAGGGAGAAGGGCTTTCCTTCGTTTATCAGCTTGCCTGTTGGTATTGTAACTCCTCAAGTATGAACAGATACGAACGTCCAGAAATGTTAGACACCTCAAATCAGCAGGCTTGTTTAATGTCCTTGAGATAAGAGCCGAATTGCCTGGCTTTACAGATCAAAAAATACCCCGTAAAGAGTAGTGTGGTATTTCTTAGCAACAGAGGCAGAAAAAGCTGTGTTTGCCCATGTAGTTCTTATTAGCAGCCTGGTAATGGGAGAGAATGCAAATATTAGGTGACAATGTCATTAGCAGCACCAGTTCAAATCTAACATAAACTACTATCAAGTTCTTCTGAGTTTACCTCAGTATAAATAAAAGCAGAATTTTGCAGTGAGAAAGCCATGTGTTACCTCCCTCAAAAGTCGGAGTACGTGGGTTTTATTCCCAGCTTTGCCCCTGACTCTGTGACTTTGGGCAGGTTGCTCCACTTTGTTCTTCATCCAGCTGGTTTGTGAAGCACATCTACTGATGTTCAAGTGCCTCAGAGGCTACTTTTATAGTTCCATTAAAGGTGATAGAATGAAAAGTGCGAAGAAGATCTACGATGATGCTGATGGTGTTGCTCTGGTGGATCAAAATAAGTAAGAATGGAAAGGCCAGTAGACTGACAACTCAGATGCACATAACTGGAACATCTTTTGCCTTCTGAACAGGAAAACAAAAATCTTACTTCAGAACTGCAACCAGTTTATTATGTGTGGTAATTTTCATGTCCCATATATAATACGAAAGAAGGCCTATGTAGTATGGCATGACTATGACTCCGAAGTTTGTATCAATTTTTAATATTTACAGCATTCATCACTTTTAAAGGTTGTGTCATACGTTTACAATGAAATGTACTTCATATGCAGAATTCCTGTTTTTTAGAAAATACTTGGGCAGGAATGGGAGACCACATCCTTTGAAGCAGACCTTCACGCACGGTTTGTCTTGGCAATCCCTTAGGAACAGCACAGGCTAATTCAGGATCAGCGTTTTCATTCACGGGCTTGTAGCTTTAGACATCTAATGCTGTATCTAAAACGCCACTGACAGACAGGGTGCTCTTTCTGATCAGGTGTGGAGCCTTCTAAGCTGCAGTTGAAGACATTTGCTGGAGACTTGTGAAAGTCAGATGTTATCTTTTTTTGACTGCAGTGGGATCAGGAGTAGCAGAACCAACAGATGCCTCCTGCATTGCGGAGCATTTTTTGATTTGCATCTGAAACTGGTTTGTGACAGGTCAGTAACCAAGTGAATGTAACATAAAACACTGAACAGGATAAGACCTCCTTGTTATAACTGTATCCTTTTTCTTGCATGTCTGGGTTGTATTTTTTTAAATTAAGTTACTGAGTTGTAGAATGGCTCACATTCCTTCTATTCCTGTAAAAATGAAGTGACTGACAGCTTTCTAGTTGCACATTGTCCTACTGTTTGTTGGAAGAGGAGGAGGCAGGATGTGATCCTACCTTTTGACATATTATATACAGAGAAAAGATTGTTGAGCATGAGAAAACCACTTCTTACCAAGTGGTTTAGCTAGATCTGTTACTGATCCAGTCTAATTTTATATAGATCTTCACAAATTATTCTAATAGCAATAACCAAGCCAGAACAGAACAATGGGTAAATGCATTTAGCAAAGTTGTACAGTAAAATTAAGACATTCATCAGATAAAAGTAATTTAATTTCCCTCCTCCCATTCTAGACTTGTCACAGCCAAAGAAGTACCTTTGAACAAAAGCGAGCTTCTTTTTTAAGATTTGCTGTATTAAGCCATTTTCAAAGTACGAAATTGCTGCTAATGGAAAAGCGAAACAAATCTGAGATTTTGAGCTAGCGGAGTATTCGTGCAAGTAATTAGCCTGTACAAAAGGAGCATTCATCTTGCACTGACAGATAAGCGCTAAGGACAGGATTGAAAACTGTAAATATGTTAGCACTTTAAGCGAGAGCACAGCTTCAGTACTTGTTAGACTCATCAGCTGCTGTAAACAATATGGATCTTTGAAATGATCTCTGCTGAGATCTCAGCACATTGGATAATGATAGAGTTGTTCATTTTTGCTTCTTCTGTTTTGTTTTTTCTTTCAGAAAGTACTTTGTGCAAAGAATAGGCCCATGATGCTGCCAGCACACACACTTATCTTTCTCCACGAGCAGACCCAGCGAGGGCTGCAGAGTCACTGTGGGGAGTAGAGAACAAGCCTGCAGAGCTGGGCTCTGCCTTTCCCGATTTATGCACGAGTGAGGAACAGTATGTGCAGCTGCAGTACAGCTTTCCTCTCATGGCTGTGCCTCTACCCAGAGCTAGGAAGGGCTCTCTGAGGTCACCCAGGCTCAGTTCACAGTTAGGACACTTCTTCAAGTGTGATTTTAAAAGGCAAGCTGTTCAGGTGGTGGTAACAGTTTCTGTTGTGTAGCTTTGCGAAGGGTTAACAGTGACTGAGCCGTAACAATGGAGGGTTTCATGTTGTGAAAACCGCATGCAGTAGAAATTAATTTGAAACCAATAAATCCACTTTGCAAAGGACACTATAAAAGGCCTGCATACCATGCTAACTCGCAAAGCTCACTGACCTTGCTGAGGTTCTGATTGGTGACCTACAAGTGAAAAGCTCCATGAGCCATTTGAGTCTCTGCTATTCATCTTTTCTCTCAGCTTGCTGTCTTTAAATGAAAGGACAGATCCTCAGCAGCAGGAATTGGCTCAATTCTGAGGATCAGCTGAATCGTGAAGCACAAAGTGTTTTTTCTTCAGTTGGGTCCCACATTGGCTAGATTTCCCTCGTAAGGGTTTGATATTAATCTAGTGCTGTTATTGATTCCCATGGAATAGATGAGAAACCGAGGTGCAGAAGGCTTGCGTGACTTGTCCAAGATTAAAATTCAGGAGCCAGTGTATCCAACTGCTCTCCTTGCAGTCACAAAGTTGTGCTGGGAAGAGCTTTCCCCCCTAAGCGCTTCAGGAGCACTGGGTTAGAATTTTCTCATTAAAGTGAGTGAACGGGCAAGTCTTGCTTGGGAAAAGGAGCCAGAAGATGCAGCTCATTGAGGGCTTCTTAATAAATGGGAAGTAGGATGGGATAGCAAAGTAGAAGTAGGAATGGTGACTGGCTGGGTGTTGTAAGGTGGGAATATCCCTCTGGGGGGATTTGGTGCTGTTTGCCCTTCCCAGGGATGACAGAATCCCAGCATGGTGCAGGTTGGAAGGGACCTCTGAGAGAATCTCATCCAACCCCCCTGCTCCAGCAGGGTCACCCAGAGCAGGTTGCCCAGGATCACATCCAGGCGGGTTTGGAATCTCCAGAGAGGGAGACTCCACAGCCTCTCTGGGCAACCTGGGCCAGGGCTGTCACCTGCACAGGAAAGAAGGTTTTCCTCATGTTCAGATGGAACTTCCTGGGTTCCAGTTTGTGCCTGTTGCCCCTTGCCCTGTCACTGGGCACCATTGAAAAGAAACTGAACACATCCCCTTGATGCCAACCCTTTAGATCTTGATGAGCATTGAACAGATCACCTCTCAGTCTTCTCTTCTCCAGGCTAAACAGCTCCAGGGCTCTCAGCCTTTCTTTGGCTGATAAAAGGACAGCTTATAAACAAGCTCACCAACCCTCCCACCTAACCAGAATTTGGAGGACACTGTCTAGTGTGCTCTGCAAGATCTCAGCTTTAAAGATAACCCCTGGGGCAGGATGGGGCTCTCTCAGATGTGAGCCAGCCAAATAGTGCTACCACTTGATGTCTCGCTCCCATGCTAACTGCACTTTTAATTCTCACTGGTGTAATTTTACACAGACCCAGCTATTGTTTTGGGCGCAGTCAGTTATAAAATGTGCTGCTCTTCTGTTTGCCAAGTGAATACAAATGCTTTCTTAGAAGATCTCCTAAGGAAGAAGATGCCTCAGATACCTTTAAAAATTCCTGCTGGCAGTGCTGGGTGGCAGGTTTGGAGTTGCTCATCAAAAGAGGTTATGTAATATTGCTGTAATCAAAGGCTCTTTCATGGCTCTGGGGCAGGTGGGGATTCATAGCCCTTGGGTTTGGTTTTGTATAGAAAAATGTCAGGCCTGACAGATAGCTAGAGTAGTGATGAGCATAACTTTCAACATCTACCAGCAAGAATAGTTTCTTCCCAACACATTTCTGTAAGTTGGTGCTTACGAGATTTTTCTGTGCAATAAATGTAATTGCAGTACACAGAGAGGTTGTGCATATAAAGCGTTTTCTACTTACAGAGAAGTTTTAATGCCAAAGAGAACCATATTTACCATTTCCCCGTGGTCTCCGAGACATACAAGCCAAACTTTTTAGGAGCAAGGGGAGCAGAACAACTATTCTGATGTGACTACTACAGCTGCCTCATAAATCTCCCTGAATTCTGTGTCCAGAGGAATCCCACAGTTCAGGTTGAGACTCTCCCTTGCTGCTGTTAGAGCACATTTGGCAACAGACCAACTGTCCCATCATCAGACCAGGCTTCCCAGGGTTTTAAGGTATCAAGAGCATTCTAAAATTTGGTAGCAATATGCATCCAGCGTTTAAAGTGCTTTTTAGGAACAGCACTGTTCTTAAAGGGCAGCTTTAATGGGAGAAGAGCAAATGAGAGCAGTAGCTTCTCATCCCTGGCTGCTGCTGCTTTTCAGACCTAGAGAAGAGAGGGTACCTGGTTTTTAACAAAGTGGGACAATATCATCAGCTGATCAGCGTGCCTTGCTTCAGCTCTCACTCAGTTTAGTCACTTGTGGCCTCTAATTTGGGAAAGAAAGATACTTTCTGGAACTGTGTGCTAGAAAAGATTGCTAACACCCTGTCCGTAGCAATCATGGCAAGGAACCCAACTGCCTTCTGCCATGGACAGCTCTCTTCTCTGTGCTGTGCTTCCCAAGGTGGAATGAATGGCCATGCAGTCCAGCTCTACACTCAACAGATTTCTCGTTTTTTCTGGGTTTTGCTCTCTGCCTACTGCACATTAGATATCTATAAAATATCAGTTTTATCTTCAGTGATATTTTAATTTTTCTTGTTGGAGATAGGCTGTCTATAAGGCTCTTTTCATATTTTAATGCAGTTTTACTCTCTGCTTTAACTTCTCGACCTTCTACTGGCTTACAGTAGTGAAAGACTTTTTTTTTAAAGGTCTCTTGTTCTTTATGAGCCCCTGTCCAGGGTAATTTCCCAAATGCAGTCCAGATTGGGTCAAATGTAAGCACATTTCTGAGGTGTAGGCATTTTTTTATAATAAGCCACACATCAGATTAGCTAGATAAAAAATAATCCCAAATCAAAACTCACAGCAGGGATTTCCCTCGTTAACCTCAGGTAGACACTGGAGCACGGCAAAGACAGTATTTGAGAGATGAGAGGAAAAGCAGAGTCTCCTTAGCCAGCGTTGGAAGTAGGGAAAGATCACTTAGATGGAGAAGAGCGAAATGTTGCAAATAGTTTTGTTTGCTTGGAGTAACCCTAAAGCAAAGTGTAACCAGAAGTTATTTTTATGACAAAATCCCAGCTAGATACCCCAAAAATGCTAAAACCCACTGAGTGGGGAAATGAACGGAGAGAGACCTGTGCCGATTAATTAAATTGAAAAAATGTTTTGACAGCATAAGTGAACATATGGAAAGAATTGAGAGAACCTGATCCAGTTCCCCATGTGTAAATGATGCCGTAGCCATAGCTCATAAAGCAAATACAGATGCAAAAGAAAAAAAAAGGAAAGGAAAGAAAAGCCCCCTCTCCTATCCCCTCCCCCCCAGTAAACCCCACTCCACTGCCAGATGGCAAATAAAAGTTTGAACTCAATGACTGAATGCAAGGAAAGCTGGAAGTTCAGCCTGAACATGAACAGAAATCAGCTGGATAGATGTGAATTTTGTACCTTAAAGGAAGTGGTGCAGTTCAACTTAGTATCGTGTCAAGTACAGCCGAGTGTCAGGATATCCTGTGTGGACACTCGTTCTTCAGCTTCTCTGTTTTACCCTCCTCTGTCCAAATGACTCCTTGTGCTTTCTGTCCAGCTCATTTCTTTGGTTGTGCAGGTTGGTGGGGAAGCACACACCTGCCCTGCCTGACCCAAAGGTTTTACCACCTAAAATTGAGGGTAAAATGAGGGAAAATAGTGCAAGCAGAGGGTGAGAGGGGAGCCAGAGAAGCAAAAGAACTGATTGCAGGTTCTTCAGAGGAGCAGCACTCCCCGGCTTAGTTTACTCCATCGCCATCAGCGATGAGTAGGGAAACGGTTGATGTAGCTGCCAGCTGTAGCGCAGTGCCCTGCCTTGGGACCTGAGGTAGGACTCTGCTCTCGTGACTCCCAGGTGAGCTTGCTTTCTGTTAAGCAGAGCTGTCTGTCAGCATAACGTTTCCAAGCCTAAGAAGTGGGTTAAACTGATATATTTTCATGTGGTTTATATGGGTAAAACTTCTTAGTCTATTGTAAGAGTGATGCTATGTGTGGCTGACAAGTTCATTCCACCTCAGAAAAGAGTGAGGGAAATGTGCTGTCTGTGCCGGGCGGGGAGCCTCCTTTGATAACAAAGCTGCCAGCCGTGGCGTTGCCACCCGCGGTGTGGGACCGGCGAGGAGGCAGAGTGGCCCTAGGCTGTGGAAGCCAGCGTGGTGGGCAGAGCTCTGTGCTGCTGTGGTTGCATCTTCGCAGTGTCTGTGGTAGCCATGTTACAGCTATCTCGAATCTTCACACACAGACGTTGTGAAGTGGGCATACGCTTCATGAATAAGCTGTACCAGCACGTGTCAGGGTAAGCACGGCTACAGCATCCCGCAGCTCAGGTCAGACTGCTTAGATGTTGCCCACAGACTGTTGATTCATGGCACCCAGTGCCAGCAATCTGTGAAGCTGAAACAGGAGCTAAACACTTGGGCTCTTTCCATTGCCCGGGTAAGCTGAAACCTCTGCTAAGCTGTCAAGTTTGCATCCAGGCAGCTTTGGGCACTAAGAGGTGCCAGCAGTGGAGCCCTCACAAAGCAAACTGCTTAATTATTTGATAGTCAAATGCAACTCGGGAGAGTGCAGAGTCAAATCAACAACAAACCAACCTATATTTAGTAGCACTGTGGCTGGAGCTTAGACCCAAACATAGTTTCCAGTTGATAGATGATGTGGCAACCATAGCTGACCCTCATCCCAGTCTATATTTGGTCTGCGGAATAAGTAATTAATATCATTGCTAGCACAACAAGCCACCCTTTACAGCAGCTGCATTGCCACTGCTGCTCCTCTTATGGCTTTGTCTGTGGGCTGGCCAGCTTGGCTGAAGCACGAGCTCTATGGCACACTGAGCTACGGTGGCCACAGCCTGTCTGACACTCACTGTGGTCACTGGAGCAGAGCAGAAGTTGGTGCTCTGGAGGTAGAACTGGTACTGTGGCCTCATCTGCACTTCTCTCTACTGATACGTGATCTCTTTTCCATGTTTTCTTTGATACTAAGGAGTGAAAATCATGTTCCTACGGTACAGGACAGGTGAAGTGATCCGTGCCTTCCTGCGGCATGGAGGGCTGCGGTAGGACCAGAGCTCCGTATACCACCCACAGTACTGAACTGGGGACAAACCTTGAGTTTACAAGCCAGACCTGAGGGAAAACAATGGGCACAGCTTATTTCAGAGGAGGGTACTCGAAAATTAAAAGAGTGAGTTACTTGTCCCAAATAACTCAGGGAATCTGTTGCAAATTTTCTGGATCCTGATTCAGTGCTTGAACCAGAAAACTACCTTGTCTCAGCACTGAGGATTCATCCAGTTGCCCTCTGTCAACTGAAGTTGGATGGTTTAGGGGTGGAATGATGTCGGGCTGCTTCTAAGCTACCTGCCTGATTCCCCTCCACCACTGTAACAGTCCTCAACAAACTAATGCATAAAATACTCCTCTAAGATGGGCCAGTGCTATAATTGAACGTAATGTTAGTAAGATACAAAAGGTCAGTGACTTTTCCTGGAAGATGGACTTGAACTCAAGTCCTGAGCTGGTGTCCTGCTTGCTGGACCTCTGTCCTTCCATCCACTTCTCCCTCTTTCTCTGTAGTCTCCCTTACACAGACAGAAACACTCTTTCTGTCTCTGAGGTTTGATACAAACACAGAAATCTATGTTGGAACAGAGCAAAAGGAAAATACAAGCCTGTGTGAAATTTTTCACCTTTTCACTAAATGAATGAAAGCCAAATTTTCACACTTTGGTCTTAGGTGTGAAATTTTTGCTCAGCTCTAATATTTATCCATAATGTGTTTTAAAACTTGGCTCAGTACATTCAGAATACCACAGAGAATTGAGTTACGGATTTTGGGCTTTGTGCACGCTGCCAAGATCTGCCCCTATAACTCAAACAAATTTAAGGGGGGGAAAAAAACCCACTAGAAAAATATTGTATATGGTCCATCACATGCCTTCTTCATGCTGTCATATCCCACTAAAAACTAATGTTCTGCTGGGGCTGTGTTACAGAAATACATTCGTGTAACACCCGTAAGCATAGATAAGATGAATTTTGCATCTCGAGGCTATTGAGTAAGCAGTCCCTAAATAAAAGCCTATAAGAAAATAGCAGCCTTGCTTAAAATCCTTAGAAAAGTTTAAAAGTATTTCTTGAACATCAGCATTTCAAAAAATCTATTTATTCCCCACAAATCCAAATATATCTGTGATTAGACTTCTTAAAATTATGCTAGTTAGCATGTGTTAGTCTCAGCTTACGTGTGCGGAATAGAGATGAGTGAGAGGGAGGTTCTTCACTGTTGAAGAAGAGCAAAAATTATGAGATGTAATGTTATTCACTGCATTAAGAGGACTTAGAAGTGTAAAGAAAGGCAGTCTGTTAATCTGAAGGTACTTACACCTGCAGAGTTCTGCGAATCAGAACAAATCTAGCGGGGAAGAACGTTCCTGCATTTCAGTCTGTTGTGAATGGGGCAACTTGTAAATTATTTTCCTCTGATGCCGGATCTGTGACAGCAGAGCTGTACAAACCCAGCAGAGTTGAGACTGACCTGAGTGGGAGTCTGGGTAATGTTTTCAGGGTAAGGAAGGCGAAATTTGCATTTCGAAGCTCTGCGTGGTTCAGAAATTGAGACTGACCTTCCGTGCATACACTCGTGTCATTCTCAGGGATACGTGAAGAAGCACGTTTGCTGGCACAGATTTCTCACCACGTTTGGGTGTAAGAATGGCAGCGTTTGGTCATTGGCTTGTATTGGCACAATAAAAATGAATATAAGTTCCTCCTTTTGCAGACGTACTGAGATGAGGTGACTCAACAACTTCAGCTTGGGAAGAAGAGGACTAAGCCATGCGTCTCATTCCAGCGTGTTCTGAGATTCCTGAATCAGTTATAAGTTACGATCAAAAACTGGCTTGCAGCAGAGTTATCTTTCATCCTTCCCATCATTTGTAGGCCAGTCATTGGTGCAGCAGAACAATGGCTGTCACTGGACAAGCCATAAACCAGCAGCGATCACAGAGGAAACTTGCCGATTGGCATTTGAGTACCCCTCTTGGTCTTCATATTGTCTAAGGATCCTTCCTCCAAGTAGCAGGCGTGCTGTTGGTGTATCTGGAGCATGGTGTACCCACACAGTTTGGTGAGCTTTGCTTATGCTTTTGTAAGTGCAGGCCAAATGCTTTCAGCCACTGTAGTTGCACAGTACAATGGTAGATGATGTGTGGTTGTTTTTCACTGTTAATAACTACCCTAGGTAAAAGTCCGAACATTCTTGGGATTATTGAAATGAGTAAGTGGGGAGAACACAGCTGGGAAATGGCATTTGTGCTCAAATGCCTCATCCATTTAACTTCAGATACAATTTTTCAAGTACCTAAATAAAGGAAAAGCCCAAATTCTTAAGGGGACTGATGTTCCCAGCTGATTAATGGGATTAATTAATGGGATTTTGTTACTTGACTTCTTCACCTAAGGCTAATGTCCCTAAATCTGATTTCTCATTCGATGTGTGCTTTTAAGGGCCTACATCCCTTTCATTTTCAGTAGTAAATTAGCCACTAAGTCCTTGAGTGACTACTGAAAAGCAAACTTGGGGACTGTTCACAAGTGGGCTGATCTTCCTTGACTCTTCCCTGAGGGTGGTGAGACACTGGCACAGGTTGCCCAGAGAAGCTGTAGATACTCCATCACTGGAGGTGTTCAAGGCCAGGTTGGATGGGGCTTTGAGCAACCTGGTCTAGTGGGAGGTGTCCCTACCCATGGCAGGGCATTGGAACTAGATGATCTTTAAGGTCCCTTCCAACTCACACGATTCTGTGACTCCCTCTGTAGTGCCAAGGGAGACAGTCTCCTCCTGTGGGGATGAGCTGGATCATGCTGGGTGCTCTGAGACAGCCCTTGCCAGAGCCCATTGGGTAGGGAATCAGAGAGGGCTGGTCTCCCAGTCTAAAGCTAGCCCTCATAAGCATCGCTGGTGGGCTCCTGATGCCAAGCTGACAGGCTTGCCCTGGTGCCTCCTGGCATCACAGACTAGCTCACTGCACTGCAGCTGCCACACAGTGTTAAAAACCTTTTCCTCTCCTTTCTTGAAGGGAAAACAGTTGACGTTTCCAGCTTTTATATGCTGTGTCAAAATAGGCTTTCCCTGGGAGACCGACTGCCTGTGGAGGCTACTCTGGTGTTTTAAACGTATCCCCTACCCCAGATCATGCTGAGGAGCAGAATTCAGCCACCGGTACCAAATAAATTTGAATGACTACTAACCTTCCCTTCCAGCAGCAAAGGGGCACCTTGTTCCAAAATCTTGGTGGGCCTTGGAGAATTCGGTTCCCCGGGCCTGTGTTCCTTCTGTCCCGGGCAGGGTAACCCCATTTGACTAACTCTCTCCATGGCAAGCAGAGTGTTTACTGGCTTCTATCTGTCTCAGCTTCAATACTCTAACAAAAGGTTAGAAATCATGAATGCATCCCTTTATTTCTGCTCCACAGTGCCTCTTTTTTTTTTTTTTCTTCTGTGTAAACCCTTCACTTGCCTCTTGTCCAGCCTTTAGAAATAATGATCAAATGCGAACTTTCAGGGTTTATTTATAGCATAGCCTTTATGGAAAGAGAGAAAAGAAATGATTAAAAAGCAATTTTACAAACTATTTTGTTTTAAGAGAGAATTCATTGTGTTTAAATCACTGTATTCATTGTACTGTCTAGACTGGCAAACACAGAAGATAAAGCGTCATTCAAATTAAGATTGTGAAATTCTTGGTGACTGGAATTATGGATTTGGATGTCAAGCCTCAAACAAACTATTTCTGAACAGCAGTATTATCACTTTGCTATATTTAAGGCTTTCTTGGAGACAGAACAGTGCACAAGGTTGATCTGATTCAGTAATGCGATTCTAATGTTCCTTTGTTTCCGATTTCATTAGAAATTCATATTTTCAATGTTCTGTTCCTCTTTGTCCCCAGAAAATTGTTGAAAAGACTCTCCTCTGGGAGTAAAGTTTTTGTTCAAACTAACAATGACCAAACTGACTTTAAAAAACAAAAAAACACACAACCGAAATGCAAATTAAGAGAGGGAATTCATTTAGGATATTTTGAGCAATGTAGAATGAGTGAGTTGTTGAAAATTGCTGGCTGTGTTTTATTTTAACATGTTATTCCACATTACAGTGGTAGTTGCTGTGAGGCCTTAATGCTGTGGATTCTCAAAGGCCTATGTACTTTCAGTAGATTTTAAAATAAGGAAGTATTTTAGCTAATAAACTGGAAAGGCTGCTTTGGCATCTTCCTCCTTAGCTAGAGGTGGGTAGATGGGTGAACCAACAGCAGATAAGCAGCAGCCAGGCCCTGCTCTCTAGTTCAGATCGGGCCTTGAAGGACAAGTTTTCCCTTAGGGAATTCAGCTTGTCCTGCTCCTGCCCCATGGGAGCGATGGCACCCGCTGTGCCTGCCCGACGGAGGATGGGGTGCCTGTGCCAGGGCTTTCAGTTTGGGAAGACTTCACAAGGAGTGCAGGAGGCTTTCCGCAGCCTTCTGGAGACTTGGTTGCACCCTTTGAAGACCACTGTCTGTTCTCTCTTAAACCAGCATGAGGAGACCTGAAGTTAGACGAGTAACAAGCATAAAAATAAAACCTGTCTGAAGACAGGTTTATCTCAAAAGGCTGGCTTATTTCTCAAAGAAGCAGTAATGCATTTTTCAGCACTGGAAGTTGTAAGAGGACCCAGAGTAAGTGAGAACATGAGCGTGTAGAGTGCTTATGGCAGAGGCAGAACGTGTCCTGGGAACGGTGCTCTTTGTGTCCCCAATGGGGCCCTGCATCTGCACGGAGGGAAGTGGCAAAGTTTGATTCTCCTTTTCATTTTTGCTTTTTTTTTTCATCTGTGAGAAACAGTGAGGTGTTTCGAACCTTTAGATGTCTTGGTTTATTCCCGTGCGGTATCTCCAGGACAATTCAAAAGGAGATGTAAAGCAGGGAGCAGAACGCAGGCTGACTCTTCCCATTAGTGAGAGTGCTTCAAGGGGCTTTGCCTGTGCCTTACGTTTTCTGTAAGACACAGCGCTCTCTGGAAAGGCCATATTGATTGTAACGGGGAAAATTGTCTTTGACAGGTTTTTTTTCCGCATGTTCACGTTTTTGGGTAGGCTCTAAATCCAGCTGCCCATGTAAGGGAGTTGTGAAATGCTATGGTAAACAGGAACAATGCTTGAGCTAATATCACCTGTTAAAGAACAGGGAATAAAATGCCCATTTCTCTTACTGGGAAAGGTATCAACCTTTCCACGCCAACATTTTAATCTGGCTGGTGTGCAGAGTGTCTGTGCCAGCAGGCTCACATGTCCCAGGGAAAAGAACACACTATCTCGCTGGAAGTGTTATTTCAAGGGTGTTTCTTGGGGAATCAAAGTACAACCAACTTCTGCACATATGAAAGAGTATCAGCATATGAGTGCACAGAAATGCTCCCTGTGGTTTTATCAGAAGCCCTAGCACAGAAAAATCCTGACTGCACCATCACTGGCAGTGCTTTTAACTTTGCTAGAGCCACAACAGCGTCCAGTATTAACCCCCTGACATTGACAAGTGTAGAAAGTAGACGTTCCACGTTCTAGTAGCACATTTGGACGTGTTGATGCTGAAGGGTGAAGCAAAGACGCCCAGAACATGCCAGGTAATACCGCAGGTTCAGCCAGGAGGCAGAGCTGGGGGCCGCCTGCTGCTCTGGCACATGAGTGGCATCCCAGGCACTTTGTGCCTAGCTGAGCAAACAGTGCTGTGCACGGCAGCTGGCTGCATGGGCAGCCCATGAATATCCTGGCATTTAGGTCATGATCATATTTCTTTAACACAGGGGAAATGGGAAACCAGAAGATGTAAGGTCTGCTGGTCATCTTGCATACCCTCAGAGCCTCCCTGCCTGTCCTGAGCCAGTGAAACTGTGCTTACGTTGCTCATCTACATTGTAAAGTTCTAGGAGATCCTCGGCTGTAAAATGCTGGGTTAGTGGAAAGGAAAGATTTTACTACAGCAGATATTACACCCTATAAAATCATCCAGCCATTTAAAAATCCAGCCATAGTGGTTGACTAGATGGCTTCCAGCAACAGCACTGCCTGTTCTCTGGGGTCATGCTGGTACTCTCCCAGTGCTTTAGGCACTAGCATTAAAACAGATTTAGGGTCCTGCTCAGAAACTATGAACACTGTTACAGATTTAGTTGGACACCGATTCTTGAATCCTGATCTTTGATGTTTACAACACTGTTCCATCTGAAAGCTATTGCTTTAATGCTCCTTGTGAAGTAACTTCCACTGAAAACAGCCTGTGCCTGCTGCCTCCACCCTTGCCTGAGAGCTTGATCCTCTGTTAACATCGGTAATTAGTGTCTCGTTCCAGTTGGATTGCTCAGGAGAATCCACACAAAATCAGAATCTCATAGAGATAAAGAAAGGAACAGAATTATTTCACCCTCTCCCTTCCGCACGTGACTCTGTCCCAGGGACTCCTTCTGCAGGGGATTCTGTGAGATCCCTTCATCTGACTTGTTTTGGCCAAAAGCAGAGTGGGATCAAAGTCTGTCTCTTACACCTTTATACTGGAGTGGGAGGGCAGTTGTGGGCTCCAGAACAGAATTTTCCAAGTTACCTTTAGATTCTGGAGCGCGCTGGAGTCCTCCCTTGCCGCAGGGAATCAGTATTTTAAAACTATGATTAAGGGATATCATGTACAGCATCATTTTGTTTGAGAAATCTCCCCTCCGGGGATGCAGTGTTTAACATTTCCTTTGGTTAGCGTAAATAATAAACGATAAGTCTGCTATGCCTTGGACTCCCAGTAAGAAGAAGGAACAGATTTTGGTTTACTGAGGGGTCTGCAGTACTTTGTTCTCATGACTACTATATAATGGGATTGAACATATTTTATGCCATCTGGCCTGTTCAGCCGAAACAAAATACATCACTAATGTTCCGATTGGTTTTGAAACATCTTGTTCTTGTCAAAGAGTATTTTAAATCAAAACAGGCTTTTCCAGTTTGTGTTTGTCTTTTACTAGGAGGCCATGGCGAAAATGGGGAAGATTGGGCGAGTCGTGCAGCCTAACCATGAGCATAAAAGGTAATCCTGACTTTGGTGTGTTCCTCTGTGAGAATTTACTGGAACGGAGGTTAAGGTCTGGCTCTTTCCTGCTTGAATGCAGCTGTATTTGTCACCTAAATTTTTTAAAGGCTGTGTGGGCATCCAGTTCTGTAGCCTGGGCGAAGGCTGATCTGCTGTCCGTGGGATGGATGTCAGCACTGTGTAAGCCACGGGCACGGGCACAGACTTGCCTTGGCAGCGCGAGGGATGCCCTGAACGGTTCCAAAGCTGCCAGGAGGTTCTTAGAGTCATGGAATGTTTTGGGCTGGAAGGGACCTTTAAAGGTGAAGCAACCTAAGCGGCATTTCCAAAGCCACTGCTGTTCCTGAGCCGCTCTGACCTTCGCCTAGTTTCATGTCTGCTTCGCCAGTGAGCTGTATCAACCCTAACAGGACAGGACAGGAGGCGGGCAGCAGGACAGCTGACAGGGCAGGAGGCAAAGGCCTCACGGTGTGC
>JAVSBS010015967.1:0-13023 GCA_033124195.1 Coracias cyanogaster
GAGGGGATCGAATGCACCCTCAGCAAATTTGCAGACTTCATTTTCTGGTAGCAAAAGGAATTATCTTTGAAGACTATGACTCCTTCTGGAGATAGAACATTGCATTGCCCAGCGCCCTACCTTTTGCTAGTCACAAATGCTGCTTGAGCACGAATGAACAGGCCAAAACCAATTACTAGAGGTAACTATTAAAAACTTCTAACAGAAGGCATCTGGATATAGTACTGGGACAATGCGCTCCGCTCCTGCCAAGCAATCCTGATTATATTCCTCTAAAACAGATCATGTATCATCATCACAAAAATCTACTTTTATTCTATGCACAAAATTTCATCCAGCCTTGCTGGGTTCTGCAAGTGTAAAAAACATCTGAGTATCATCACCTTAATTATAAAAGCAGGAAAAAGAAAAATCCAAATATTGAAAAGCTATCCAAAATCCTCTCCTTTCGTATCAAAAAGCTTGCATTTTATAATTTGTTGCATTTTAAATATTAAAGAGGTCCCCTATGGCTTAAGCTGTCAAATCACATGGGTAATATGCCTGTAAACAGTCCTTCTGAAAGCAGCTTGACTAAGTACAAAAGAATTAGACAATATAACAGTGATATAATAAACAATGTAATGTTCTGGAATCTTAACAATTGGAGTGGAAAAAAAAGCAAAAATATTTTTGGCTACATTACTGAGTGGTTTGCATTAACAAGAGATGGTTACATAATGCACACAGAATCAAGACAATTATTTTAAAGCAAACATGTCTCTCCAAGAATATTTAGTTTCTCTCAGAATGAGCCTCTTACAGGTTTAATGAAAAGCTCTGGATTCACAGCTCGGAAGAGCATAGTTGTTTGAACACTCCTCAGTCCTGGTTTTCTATCTTTCCGTATTTCACTTTCATTTGGAGGTTTGGTGGAAGACATTTTAATTAATGTTGAATGTTTCCTAAAAACAGAATGAAAAATAGATGTAATTTAAAAAAAAATGGACAGAAGTACATCGACTGAATATGAGTTCACACTCTGCCTGTCTTCTTACAGCATGAATTTTTGTTTGTGTATATATTAACTGTTTTCTTTGGTGTTACCTAACATTCAGAGCTTAAGCATACTGATTCTCAACCTTGTCAATTTTGTGCATTGTAAAATTAACTTTTGGAGATGCACATCTTTATACAGCAAATAGAAGTCTCCTAATACTGGGCTTCGGATTTTTTACTTGCCTTTGCCTGATGTTTTAGCCATCTGTGGCTGGAGTAGCAGTCCTCAGACAGCTGGCTAAAAAGACAATGACAGGGAACATTTTTTTTTTTAACTTTACATGTGACAGGACAGCCCCCACCCCACTGTGGTGCAGTCACTCTACCCACCCACTCCAGCAGCCCAAGTCAGGTCTCACTTTTACATACAAGCAGCAGGTCACCTACAAGACTCCACCTAAGCAAAGGTGAACAAAACACGCCCTTGGTTAACCCCACTCCCTGAGGGGCAGGGGAGACATGGCGCTAAGGACACTCCTACCCCGTAGTTTAACACAAGCGGGGCACAGCCGGGGACCCACGGGCAGGATTCACAAACTCAACCAGCAACCACCCCGGCCGCCGGCACAGCGGGGAGCTCAGGGTAGCGGGGAGGTCGGCCAGAGGCGACCAGACGGACACAAGGCGCTGCCAGGCACAGGGTGCCCGGCCGCCAGGCCCTACGCGAGGCGCAACCGCCCAGCAACCCGGCCTGCCCGCCGGGAGCCGGGCCCCGAGCAGCACACACCGACAGGGCGCCGGGGAAAGGGCAGCAACCTCCCCCGCGGCGGTGAGGGGGGCTTTACGCTAAGGGGGCAGTTCCCCAGAGGGAAAGCCCGCCAGGGGCGCCCGGGACATAACGAGCAAGGCCAGGCCACCGCCTCAGGAGGCGGAAGGTTACGATAGCGCCTGGCGGCCGCTCCCGCACCACTACTCACCGCCCGCCGCGAACGGGGCCTCCCGTCAGCGAGGCCGGGGCCCGGGCCGGGGCTGGGGCCTGCGCCCCCTCCCGGGCGGCGGCCGCCGGCGCCAGTGGGCGGGAGAGCGCCCAGGCCCCGCCTCGCCCGTCCCCTCAGCCGGCCTGTGCCCAACTGTGGTCAGCGGGAGTGGGGGGACGAGGCCGGCCCGGTAGGACTGAACGCTGAGACGCCTCTCAGGTCCCCGCATCGCCGGAGCAGGCGTTGGGCAGCGGTTGTTAGCCCCCGGTAATGGCCAGTCCCCGGTAATCTGTAAACTCCCCGAAGGCTGTACCTGCAAAGCTCGGTAGTCAGGCCAGCAGCAATTGTGTTGTAAGTGTGGAAAATGGCAAAAGAGAAGCGGTGAGATTCCCCCGCTGGCCGGGCCCAGGTGCCGGGGTGGGGAAGGGCTGTTCCATGCTTCTCAAGAAGTGCAAGCCTTTGAACGTGCAGATATGATTTAAGCGCCCAATTTCTGGTATTTAGATCTGAACTCAACATTTCAAGCACCTGGAAACTCCTGGTTACGTAAAAGCTGCTCTGCGGCGGTGTTTTGTTTTCTGTTATATGTAAACAGTAAAATTAATAAAATTACACAGAGTCCAGAGGAAACAGAGCCCATGCAATTGCATCTGCCAGCTTGTGCCTCCCTTGCTCTCTGCTGACTTCCATGCTGTTGGGCAGTTACAGCTGCATTAGAAAGAAGAGTATAAATTTAAGGTTTTGGAAAAACCCATAAATGGAGGGTAGGGAGAGACCCTTAGGTGACAGATGGGCAGAAACCTTCTCCGTAACTGGAGAAGGCTTTGGTGGAGCACCTGGTTCTTGCACCCATGGAGGCAGAGGGGGACAAGCCTAAGTGTAGAGGTATCCAGTCTCAGAATCAACTCGTTCCATGTTTTCTTTTGCAGCAATCAAACTGCGTTATTGTTTTTGAAAAATAGCAGAGTAATGGGATATTGCAGGTTAACTTGTCCTTTCTAAATCCAGATGGAGTAGCTGAAGAATTTTTTTTTATTTGTTTGCTGTGTGTAAATATAACGAGGTGAGAAAAATAGTAGGGAAGTAAGTTTTGGTGTCAAGAGGGTATTGAGTGGAATGTCCGGGTTTTGTGTTAATATTTAATTCACAACATGCCACCTGCTAGCCTGGGAGGTACTGTTTTGGCAGCATATGCTACAGAGCAGATTTTGCTTGGAAAGCATTGACTAGAAAGTCATGTCTGGGTGAAGGTTGCTGCTCTCCATTGTCTTTGCATTTGTGTAATTGAAATAAGCTGATACAAGGGTTTTTTGCATACGCCTTATGTTTTGGGGATGTAGCTTGGTTTTCTTGAAGGAAGGGGGAGATTTTAGAGTACTATAGCAGATGCTCTGCATACAGCTCCCAAGGAATTGATATATTGTACCTGGGAATGCAAAATATTAACATCATCTCACTGAGAAGTGCACTTGCTTCTCAGCACGTGCACTTCTTCCAAGCACTTCCTGTCATTAACTGACCCCAACTGCACAGATAAAACTTCTGACCCAAGGTCAGTCAGGGTGATAGTAGCATTTTCCAGGTTGTGGTAGAATGGGTTTATGTCAGAACACATTCATCTGACAATGGTGGCAAGTATTGTTAGGCTGCTGCTAGTTTTCTAGCACTTCCTATCTTTCTTATAAAAGACAGGTAAGTCCCAGACGTCATTAACAGGCGAAGAAATCATACACAGTACAAGGAACACCATCAGCTGTAGAGAAAATATTCTCTATCTGAAGAGTTGTGGGATAAGGCTTTATGCATAGAAATAGAAGAAGCAGAAAGGGACACAGAAATGGGGTTGGGTTTTGATGTGGGTGCTGGTACTCAGCATATATTGAGCAGGTGCCAAGTATCCAGATTAACTCTGTGAAAAAATGAAAAAAAAGCTTGGAGTGCTTACTACTCCTAATTGCACTTTATGACTGTGGGAAAGCATCTGATTCCATCTTGAATGTGAATATTATGTTGCTATCATCTGACCCAACAGGATGTTGAAATGCTCAGTCCATCAAGGCTTATAAAGTTGTCTGGCATCTTTTTATAGCAGAGACTCTATAAAGGGCAGAACTGTAAACATCTGTGGTATTTCTGAGTCACCCATCTTCTTAATATCTGAGTATCTCTCCTGAAAAGTAACCACCTCACAGATCCTGCTTGTTTCAAGTACCGCACAAGAATGGAGCTCCACATTGTCTTCAAAACAAGGATAGGGTGACTCAAGCTACCGATGAGTTTACTCTACTTTAGGGACATGGTTACAGAGCTGTTGTGGACAGAAGAAATTTGTTTTGCATCAACACCGGGACTCCAGCACTGGTGTGACTTGTAGCAAGAGGGGCAACTTCCATCGTGCATTTGTGAGGGTTTGTGTATGTGAATGTGGGGTGTGTATTTGCACTCCTGGTTTTGCCTGATTTTTACAGTGTTTTATACACTGAGTTGGGACTTTTTTTGTCCTGAAGAAGTCTGGGGAAGAAGGGAAAACAAAAACTAGGAATTACAAGTACTTCCTCCACCTCACTGAGAGCTCATCATGAGGGGAACCGTTACTGTACTGAGGCGGGTGAAACAGTATTGCCAGGTTAAGGACATAAACACAGAAGAAGAAAGAAACCGATCTCCAGCTAGACAGAGGTGGTGGCATCGAGAGCTTTCTGTATGGCGGTTGCTCAGCTCCTGTCAGTCTCAAGAGCCCTTATGCTGCTTTTCAGCTGCTATCGCTTGTTTGTATCGTTCCCATTGAAAGAAAGCAGAGCTGTCAGACAGCACTAGGAAATGGTTGGGACCCTACCACGGACAACCCAAAGCAGTTTTAAGGCGGTATGCATTTAAAAAATGGAAATATGTCAGAGTGATTCTTCCGTGTTTCATAATGTTATGCCTTCTATAACCCTTGTTAGCCAGCTGTGTCTCTCAGAGACAGGGACAAACAAATCACCCAGCCGTGCTTTCCAGCAAATATTAAAGCAATCGCTATTCTTCAAATACTAATCAAGCTTATAAATCTTTTTAACTGAATTCAATATGGAAGGGAAAAGGCCCTTTGTTTGGTTCTACTTTCATTAATGAGCCGGCAGATTGTTCCCAACTGGGAACAGAATAATATCAAAACCTGAAGCATCCCCTCTGGAAAGAAAAAGCTAGTTTATGCTGAAAAGGAAGAGCGGAGAAATATGTGCAGCACTGAATTTGCTCACCACAGCAATACACAGCCAGATACCTTAGAGAGGGGTTAAAGACAAACTTGAGGTCACCTAAGACTGTGCCTCCAAAAAGGAGGGGGCAAGGGGAGACCTGTTTTCAGTTGTGGTTGCTGTGGCCTTCCTTGCATGAGGACTCAGAGTTACTCATCCTTGGAGTACACCAATTTTGCTCCCTGGTCCAGCTGAAAACTAACATTGTCAGAAAAGAAAAGAAAAGTTGGGATGGGTGACACAGGCTGATGTAAGCAGGGCAATGCAGTTGGGAAGGCAGTTGGAAGCAGTGGGACAAACCAGGACTAACCTTTGCCTGCAACACCAGGGTTCCCAATCAGCTTAAGCTGTGGTAAGTTAAAATCCTTCAGCCGGTGCCCTCTCTGATGTAGGCACCCTTCAGATCTCAGTCAGGGAGCACAGCTCCTAGGAAGAATCCAGAGGGTAGGAATTTCACAGTTTTAACAGAGTGAACTCTGCAGTTACAATTTCTGATGCTCTGTAATCTGGAGCTCTCCAGATTTTCTGCTCTTATAGTTGTCTTTTAATATATAAATAACGACCATGTAACAAAATACAGTAGCGGCTGGCAGATATGATGGGGATATAACTGGGTGCCATAAAGATGCTTAAACAGCTTTGACATTCAAGTGATGGGGATTGTAACCACACAGTTCCAATTAATAAAAAATTGGCTGTTGGGGCTTTTTTCTTTTCCATCTCTATAGGACAGTTACAATTTCTCAGCTGCCTTTAATGCCATAATGAAGTTGAGAGTTAAATTTTAGCTTTCGAAATACTACAAGTAATGACAGTATTCCTATGGTGATTTTGGCCTTTGAATTACTGATATGAACTGAACCTTATTCAGCTGGCCATGGCTTTTGTCAGGCATTCAGCAGCAGTAGTGGGAGGAAGGTGTTTGCCTGGCAGGGAGCTCCCTCCAGCAGGCATCTGGGAGGCTCTCTGTTACCTGCAGTCCGGCTAGCTCCAAGCTCTGGCACCTTCAGTCACCCTATGGAGGCATCAGCATCTCTGGGGACAGTACCAAGGTCTCGATTCAGGTGCATGTGTTAGACTATGTGATACCCTCCTCTCCATAAAACTGCTGAACATTCACATATAATTCCCAGGTAAAAGCCACAGTAAGATCAAATTAAGTAAATTATACCTTGAATAAATTATACTGTGAAGAATTAATTTAATAGGCAAGGAGTTCAGTCTTCCTGTTTTATTTTCTTTTATAATATTACTCAGTGGTATAGCCACATCCCAGGTAGAAATGACCACCAAAGCATTCATGCTTGATAAGATGCATAAGGCAGGACATAAACACTTATTCTATTGCTTAGTTATTAAAAATAAAGGTGTGCGCTTTCTGGTGGGGAGTGGCTCAGCTGCTTAGTTCAATGTGGGAATTGATTAGCATGTACAGTAACCAAAATATGTTTAAATAACAAAAATCGGGCTTCAGTTCCTTGGGAGAACCACTGTAATTTAAAATTTGAATAGAAAGACCTGTCTGAACATTTGTATAGTATATTGTTAGGAGTAATGTGTGCCTAAAAGAATATTTGTCTGTAGTGGACAATTTACTTACCCAAGAGAACCTGAAAACAAATCTGATATAAAATGTGAAAGAGCAAACTGGTTGGGATTTAAGGCTCTTAGGTCAGTTACATGATTTCAGAAGGTTACCTTGATTTCATACAGTGGCTTCAAATTTATTACATGGACAAAGTTCTTCTGAAAAAAAATGTATCAGGCATACTATGAAGGGGTGCCAGGAGTCAAGAAGTATTTCATGAAGGCCCTTCTTGCCCTTTTAATATTGCAGTAAAGTTAATGTTGAAAAGAGAGCATAAGCTGGATGAGATGAAAGTAATGAAGCAGCATCTGAAATGGGGAGCTAGGTGGATCCTCCAGGCCATTCCTGTAAGAATGGCATATAAAAGGCAGGCGCTTCACAGGAAATTTTCTGCACGTGTTCATGCAAGATTGACATGATCAAGTGACTTCTTGGTTTGCAGGTGCACAGGCTACATGGGTCTTGTGGAGAGTCAGATCATTGCCTGCTGCTTTGGGCACCCCAGCACGTGCATCTTCAGGTTCTGCCATCGCTAATGTGAAAGCACAAAGCCTGCAGCACTAGAGCTGATGCTGGCAAGCACTCAAAAGATGCAGATAAAGCTTGTGACTTCAGACAAATGTTGTAGTTTCCTCATATCTTTCTGATGATACAAGACACGTTATAGTTCTGGTTTGAGCAGTGAGCCAGGAGAGATGATCAGGTTTCACTCGTTCCGTTTACATTACCTAGGAGACGAGCAGTTTCTGTTTTCAAGACTTAAAGCAGTTAACTCCCTTTCTTGGAAACGAATCATTGATTATTAATGCCACTGGGAAGCTGAGGTCCAGCTGTAATCATTTACTGAGGCGCAGGTAATATGAGTTTCTTGTTATAAAATATAGTTTTACTGAATTAGAAGTTGTTTTTGTAATGTCAAACAGGCTTGATAACAGCCTCATGAAAGTGTCCCATCAGTCAGCGTAAACCACAGATCTAATCCTCTTTTCACTGCACTATTGCAGTGCTTTATACTTAACTTGAAGTTAACTTACCTTGAAGTTAAGCTTCTGAGGAGTTACAGACTGTAATGTGGTCATTGACCATCCCTTGTTCAAGTGGAAATCTTCTGACTTTGTAAATTCATTTTTTTCACAAGTTGACTAAAACGTTACAACAGTAGCCTGAATGGAGCTGTAACACTAATGAATGCTGAACATCATTTGCTGCAGGGACAGTTTTTGCTTACCTCAGGAGACCCTGGGAGAGATGGGTTCTCTGTTTGGCATGATGGGGATGAGAAATGCAGTAGTAGTTGTGTAGGTAAAATACAGACATCACGACTTCAAAAAAAATTAAGTCCTTTTGGCTACTTCTGAGTGTATTTTTTTAAAAATTACACAGTTTACCAAAGTAACAAAGAAAACAGCAAACTGTCTCTGCCCTCTCTCAAAACCATTCATTGCTGTGGAGGAGAGACCGCAGAAATTAGCAGCTGGCAAAGCATCACACTCGGCAGCTGCTGAGTTATTAAGCGGTGTTTGTGGTTTCCCCAAATACAAAACAAGACAGGATTTTGCCATCACTGGCTCTAAAAAAGAATGCCAAGTGTGCTTAAGGTTGCAAAGCCTACTGAAAATGTAGCTTAGAAGTGATATTTTTAGAGAAGTGTGTGTTTGGCAGCTAAAATCCTGAAGCCCAGAAAGGAGGATTTGTCCCAAGCCACTGCAGAACCCTGTGTGAAAGGGCTTATTTCTTGATCTGAGGAGTTAAAAGTTAATAATAGGCATAAAGCAGTGAGTGGTTAGAATCAGTAAGATAAGGAAGGTGAAAGCAAGGGATGGGACTATGAGGGACCATGGCTCTTTAATTAGGTCTGCTAAGTGATGCTGAATAAACCACATCACCTCTCTGGTGGACATCTCCACAGCATGTGTTTGCTCTGTCTAGATTGTTGATATTTTGAGGAGAGGACTCAATTTCTTATTACATGTTAATGAAGGGTTTATACCAATGAAATTCAATCTAAAGTGTCTAGAGGTTACTTTCTGTTGATATGTGAAAGAAGAGCAAGCTATTGGCAGTACCTTTATATCTGTCATCCAGGGGACTCCATTGCCACTGGAAGCATCTGAAGGATGAAATAGGTGGGAAGCCTTTGGCTCACGTCAGCTTGAGAACCATGGACTCTGCTGCACCACCATTAGCAGTGGTCATGGCAGAAGTGAACAACTTGGCCAGCATGCAGACCAGAAGGGCTGTGTTTGCTGATGGGTTCTCAAGCCTTATGTGGCTCATTACTGAAGAGCCTTGAAAAGCAATGAGTGTCAAGACTATGTTACTGTTACAGCTTCACTTATTTTATGATAAGCAATGAGTTGTCTGAACAAGGCAAAGTTAATTTTTATGACTTCTCTGTTTTCTCTTGTTGGCTCTTTCACAAGGCCCTGGAAATCACTTTACGTTGGCACAACGTAGCCTTCCTGGGGCCCGAGAATGGGTGTTTATCAGCCTGTGGACCTTGCACCTCTGGCAGTCAGTAAGGAAGCAGTGGGTTGTTCATGAAACAAGCACAATGATTCAACAACCATAACACAGATGTACGCTTCCTTACATTAGCAAAGAAAAGAAGGGGAAAATGCAGTTACTGAACGAACACTTGAAGTTAAGCTTCATTATTTATTTGGTCATTTACGGAAACCATTGGGCCAGCACTTCTTTTTCTCTTAACACTGAGATGATCCTTAGTGTTTAAAAAAAAAAGTGCTGCGTAGATGTTTTGAGTAAATTATAAAATGAATGGAGAGGGTGAACTCTCAGGATTGTTACCAGCTCTGCTTTTTAACGGTCCTATACCCTCCTCTGTGATTTTCTACTCCTGCTCTCTGCTTTATCATTTTTGCTGCTATTTATGGTTCTCTCTCTTCTCTTTTCAGTTGTAGGTGCAGCAAAATACTCTCATTGGCAATATTTATATCAGAAAATCTCTCAGCCTGTGGATTCAGCTTGCTTGTACAGAGTTCATAGATCCACTGTTCCCAGGCTCATGTCCTTTCTGTTACTTCTCACTGTCCCTTCTCCATTTTCCACTCTTCCTGTAATTTGCCTGCTCACCCAGCTCTGAACTGCCTGCCCTCTTTGTGCCCCTGATACTTTGGTTGCTTTCCCTACTTCCTTTGTATTTAGTTTGTTATTGCATTGTCTTACTTTTTTCCCCATTTACCTCTGCACGAATGCACCTTTTCTGCTTTTAAAGTAATTAAATTGGCAACAGTGATTGAAATCTAGGTGAGCGAATTCTCTGAGCGCTCTGCTTTTCAATGACTGCATTACTGAATGCATGTTAGACAACCTTCTGTAGACCTCACTGAACAATAGAAATTACTATTTAATGAATATATTTAACAACAACACCATCAAAAATCAAAACATTTTGGGAGTAAAATTTAGTGCATTTCTTAAATCATAAGAAATAAACCAAAACCCAATGAAGCGAGATAGGATTTAAAAGATTACACAAGTTTATTGAGAAGTTAGACCACGCAAAAAAACATTTTGCATTTTGGTAGTCAACTTATTATGGGACACGTGACTCCTATGCATATATCTGAAAGTGAAATCTGATTTGACTGTGCTTAGTATTTGCATAACTGACAGGGCTACGTCGAGTGTACCTCACTCAGGGGTAGAGCGCTAGCCTGAACTTGCCAGAGAAAGTTCTACCTGACACTCAGGAGACCCTGGGGAAGAACAGGCTCATTTTCCAGCAGAGGACAGTTTAACAGACCAATTAGACTTCAGCCCCATTGACAAAATCTATTTTAACAGCAAAAAAAAATTGTGTAATAGCCTCAGAAGGTACAAATTATCAGAAGGGCAGTTTGTTGTTGTTTTCCTTTTTAAATACTTAATATTTTTAAATAGCTTCAGCTACTAGTTACATTTCACCTTGGATGAACATCTCCTTTTTCTTCTCCCAAGAGGAAGCATCTCTCTGATCTTGTGTTTCTTTGATACAGCATTTCTGTCTTTCCTTGAGGAGAAAAATGAGCTGGGGATTCCTATGTGATCTGCTGAGTGGAGTGAATAAATATTCAACAGGAATTGGAAGAATCTGGGTAGCAGTTGTGTTCATATTCCGCTTGCTGGTTTACATTGCGGCCGCAGAAAACATCTGGAAATACGAACATGATGAATTTGAGTGCAATATCAAGCAGCCCGGTTGCGAAAATGTCTGCTTTGACCATTTCTTCCCTGTTTCCCACATCAGACTTTGGGCTTTGCAATTAATCATGGTCTCCACCCCTTCACTCTTGGTTGTTTTTCATGTTGCTTACCGAGAGAACAGAGAGAAACACCAAAACCAGAAACTTTACAGAAGTCCAGGAAAGATAGATGGTGGATTGCTGTGTACTTACCTTATCAGCCTTATTTTAAAAGCGGGTTTAGAAATAGTTTTTCTTGTTCTGTTTTATATATTATATGATGGATTCAAAGTACCACGTCTTGTGAAATGTGACCTAAGACCATGTCCCAATACTGTAGACTGCTATATTTCCAAACCCACAGAGAAGATGATTTTCCTCTATTTTCTGGTGGCAACTTCATGCCTGTGCATTGCATTAAATCTAAGTGAATTGAGTTATCTCATTTTCAAATACTCTATAAAATGCTATCTGAAGAGGTACATCAAGAAACGTCAAGGCTCAAAAAGTGATTGCCACAAATCAGAAATCATCGGTCACAACAGACCAGCAGCTGCGGGACGGTTCCAGAACAGCTCCTCGTCCTTGCCTCTGAACATACCAGATGAATGTGAAAAAAGTTCTCCGTTGGCTTGAAAGAAGTCTGGAGACCACTGTCCTGTTACACAAGCTGCGTTTGACATACTGCTTTTCCAATCAGTGCTTTGCAGAACTGAACGGATACTTATGTAGGAAATACTTTTTCTCTACTAGTTCCCCCTTACTCGAGTGGATAAATTAATTATGTATGTCGTACATAGAATCATCTAGATCTTTTCATGTTGAAACAAGAGGTGTAGAAGTGTGAAAATTCCATGAAGGTTTAATATAAACACAGATGCTTATGACAAATCATGCTGAAACAATTGCTCAAACACTTGTGTTTTGAATATTACACAGAATTGCTTTGGTACAAGCAAAAAGAGGCTTTTTATATGCAGAGCTGGAAGAGCGTGGGATTGATTAAGACATTGAACAGCAAGGGGATGTACAGCATTTGTCAGGGGAGTGGAGCTGACAGCTGTTGAAATAGCGACCTTAAAGTGCTGGCACACAGTCTTTAAGTGAGCTGGATGGTCACAAGCCCCTTCCGCTCGACTCCTGCAAAACATCTCAAAAAAAGAAAAAACAAGAAAAGGTAGACACAACTAGTTCAGCCCTTGGTGATAAAGAGACTTGGTTATCTAGCTGTTTGTGGAGCAGCTCCTTCTGGAGGTGTTTGATCTCATTGTAGTTTTTTAGGGTATTTATCATCAGAATGCATCCTGTAAGGAAAGGTACTTGCTCCAACTTGTGCAGGCAGCATATACTAGAGTACAGAGTTAACTCCTGGTCACTGGCACTGAGCAGGTCCTGAGTCATTAAACTTTTCTTCTGCTCTGTGGCATTTAATCATTCCCAATTCCTTAAGATCTGAGTAGAGAAACATAGACCACACAATATGGAAAAACAGTAGCCAGGAATCATAGACTCATAGAATCATGATGGTTGGAAAGGACCTCCAGCATCGTCAAGTCCAACCTTCATCCCAACATCTCCCTAACCACTGGACCGTAGCCTCAAGTGCTACATCCACTCCTTTTTTAGACACCTCCAGGGATGGTGACTCCACCACCTCCCTGGGCAATCCGTTCCAGTATCTAACTACCCTCTCAGTAAAGAATTTCTTCCTAATATCTAATCTAAACCTCCTCTGATGCAACTTGAGGCCATTTCCCCTCGTCCTATCATTAGTTACTTGGGAGAAGAGACCAACATCAGCCTTGCCTACAACCTCCTTTTAGATAGTTGTAGAGAGCAATAAGGTCTCCTCTCACTCTCCTCTAAACAACCCCAGCTCCCTCTGTTGCTCTTCATAAGGCAAGTTTTCCAGACCTCTCACCAGCTTTGTTGCCCTTCTTTGCACCCGCTCCAGCACCTGAATGTCCTTCTTGTACTGCAGTGCCCAAAACTGGACACAGTACTCAAGGTGCGGTCTCACGAGTGCCGAGTACAGGGGCACAATCACCTCCCTACTC
>JAVSBS010015969.1:4157-14648 GCA_033124195.1 Coracias cyanogaster
CCTCCAAGCTAAAGAGACCCAGCTTCCTTAGACTTTCCTCACAACGGAGATGTTCCACTCCCTTAATCATCTTTGTGGCCCTGCGCTGGACTCTCTGAAGCAGTTCTGTGTCCTTTGTGAACTGAGGGGCCCAGAACTGGACACAATATTCCAGATGCGGTCTCACCAGGGCAGAGGAGAGGGGGAGGAGAACCTCTCTCGACCTACTAACCACACCCCAGGATGCCATTGGCCTTCTTGGCCACAAGGGCACGTTGCTGGCTCATGGGCATCCTGCTGTCCACCTGGACCCCCAGGTCCCTTTCCCCTACACTGCTCTCCAACACCTTATACTGGTGGATGGGGTTGTTCTTGCCCAGATGCAAGACCTCTACACTTGTACTTGTTATGTTTCATTAAATTTCTCCTGGCCCAACTCTCCAGCCTGTCTAGGTCTCGGCAGCACAGCCTTCAGGTGTGTCAGCCACTCCTCCCAGTTTTGGGTCATCAGCAAACTTGCTGACAGTGCACTTTGTAGGCAAGTACATTATGAGCCAGCTTTCCATCGTGAACAGCTGATTCACAGTCTTTCCAGGTCACAGACAAGCCTGAATAATGAGAAAAATAAACCCTGTTAGTAAAAAGGAAGGAAGTTTCTCTTCTTCATTGATGTCTCAGAGTTTTCACGTATTTATGGGTAGAGCTCTGTAGAGCATCTGTGAAGTTCATCCAGACAGAATACCTCCATTTTCAGTTGAAATGGTTCTAAGCTAGTTTTGCATTCTGGATAGAAGCACAGAAAAACCCCTACCAGATTGTTAAACAATCAGTTTCCTCACTAAGAGTAGATAATAGTAGAAAGGTAGGTAAAAGCTGATTTGAGGTAGTCATCTTAAGGTTTATGGTCAATGACCGTCTAGTCAGTATAGGTACTGTAATTAATACCATCCTAAGGGAGATTTCTGAAATAGATGAATCGGTTTGCAAGTGAGCCTCTAGCTATTAAAATACCAAAAATGAAAGACAACTGAACTGCAATGTTTGGGTTACCTGAAATAGACTGAGCCGTTACTTGACAGTTCATACTGTTCTGTAAACCAGATTTCAGATGCATTAGGGCTCTGTTTTTAATAGTATTTGTAACTAAAATAAAATTGCAGGCTGTAGGAAGACCTTCATTCTCCAGAGGTATTAGATTAATTATCTGGATGTGTAAGAACTCCAAATTACTGTGGATTTTTTAAAATTATGTCATTAGCAACTCTGAGCCTTGATTTTGGGTCTTGTAGCACAGTTATGTTGAAAAGATAGTTTATCTTTTCTTGTTCTTGGACCTTACATGTTAAATTCCCAGGTTCTTGCTGGAAAACTGTCTTAGTATATGAGCATGTCATTAATTACCTCAGATATGCACAAGGAAATGGACATCATGTTCTGCTGGACTTTCCTAAACGCTAGTTGCTTGTCGGAGCAATCACAAAGGTAGGGTTATTACACATGCTGTATTTAATGTCATATTTCTGCAGAATGTCAGAACCTCAGGACAGTTGGAACCATTCATTGTTTTTATTTTAGGAAAACACCGAAGTAGTTGAACAGGTAGTACATAGATGTACATTCTCAAATTTAGAAACAGCATTTGAGAAGATGTAACCAATAAAAAAATCTAGTGTTAAATTATTGTTAATAATTTGTCAGTTTTCTCTTAAGTATTTGACAAGTCTTTCAGTTCTTCAGTAGGTGAAAACGGCTTCAAGAGTGAGAGTTTTTTCGCTCATTAGTATGGTTTATTACATTATCATATAATTGCATTTATTTTACTTCTCTTGCAAGTGCTAGATATCTGAATAAAATTCTGTACTGAATTATCGTAGAATGATAGACTACCAGGTTGGAAGGGACCTCAAGGATCATCTGATCCAACCTTTCTTGACAAAAGCACAGTCTAGACAAGACAGCCCAGCACCCTGTCCAGCTGAATTTTTTAACTGTCTGCTGTTGGGGAACCCACCACTTCTGTGGTGGCTAATTGTTCTCATTGTGAAAAATTTTTCCCTGTGTCCAGTTGGTATCTCCCCAGTACTAATTTGTACCCGTTGCCCCTCATCTTCTCCATGTGACTCCTTGTAAAAAAGGATTCTTAGTCTTTTTTGTAGCCACTCTTTGAATACTGGAGCATGGTGATAAGGTCTCACCTAAGCCTTCTTTTCTCAAAGCTGAACAAACCCAGTTTTCTCAGCCTTTCCTCATACGCCAGCTTCCCAATCCTTTGTTTGTCTTTGTGGCCCTTCTCAGGACTCTCTCCAGCCTGTCCGGATCTTTTTTCACATAACAGGGACCAAACCTGAACACAGTGTTCCAGATGTGGCCTGACAAGTACTGAGTGGAGTGGGATAATGATGTCTTTAGTTATAGGTGTCTCTGAGGTCAAGCACGGGTTTCCACTCAATGTAGGTAGCACAGGCATTGAAATAAAATGGAAAAGTAAAAGATACATGAAAATATAAAGCAGATTCAGTATAAATCTATTTGTGTGTGTGTGCTCCAAGAAGCTACAAATCGAACAGTAAAAGCCATAACGCTTCCCAAGGTAAGACTATTCACACTAACCAATAATATGATCTATCTAGAGACAGCCTGGAATAATCTGTAAATTGATGGTAGGTTTGTCAAGTGTCCAGATTGTGTTTCTTCAAACATATCTTCTGGTGAGTGACAGATTTCTTCTGACAAAGACCACTTTGCTTGTTGACAGTCTTAATCAGTGCTACTTTTAAAATGACAGAGCATTAATTTTAGAAGGGCAAATAATTTTGGAAGCCCATTTTTTGAAGTATGCTAATCTACTCTTAGATGATGACTTTATTTACTGTGTATCAAAGAATTTATAGTTTTGCATTGTGAACTGGGCCTAATTATATTTCTTATGAAATGATAAAATTTTTGACCAATACTAATTCCTTTCTTTGGAAAATGGAAACTACTCACAAAAAATAATCTGCAGTTACTTCGTTTTGGTGAAAACAGTGTAAAGCTGAAAAGAACTGTCCGGAAGACATTGAAACATTCAGTCTTTAAATGTATTAATTCCAGTTAAAAATGCTTTGATCGATTTGGCATTAAATCAGCCTTTTTAGTGTCCCAAGGGAGCTACAGTTTGATGCTTCATGTCTCCTCTTCCCTTATGGTTTAGGCTATACAGCTGGACTATATGTATAATAATGCATGCTGCCAAGTGACTCCTGGTTTGGTTGTAGTGAGTCAGGAAGTGGGAAGACAAAATGACCTAGGACATCTTCTGCCAAGTGTAGTGGGTCTGGCTGAGCCGGTTTTCCACATAGGAGCACTGTTTTTGTGCTACAAGGGTGTTGATAACACACCCGTGTTGTGACTGCTCCTGAGCAGGGCTCACACAGCACCAAGGCTCTTCCCAACATTCACCTCCCCAGTGGGATGGGGTGGGCAAGATCTTGGGAGGGGACACAACCAGGACAGCTGACCCAAACTGACCAAAGGACTATTCCATACCATATGACATCAGCTCAGCTATAAAGCGAGGGCGAAAGAGGAGGAGGGGGGGGCCGTTCCGTTGTCCTCCAGAGCAACTGCTACACGTCTTGGAGTCCTGCCTCCCAGGGAGTGGCCAAACATCGCCTACTGATGGGAAGTAGAGAATAACATTGTTTTCCTTTGCTTCCACATGTGGATTTGCTTAGCTTTGCTTCTATTATTATTAAACTGCTTTTTTGTTTCTGATCTTATTTTCCTCCCCTTTCTTTTTGCTCTGGTGAGGAGGGAGAGGGGAAGGAAAGGGGGGGTGATAGAGTGGCTTGGTGGGTACCTGGCACTCAGCCAAGGTTGACCCACCACATGTGTCATTGTGAATCTACTGCAGACAGCTAACAACCCCATAGCTCTTGGTCCATGAGACTACCTACAATCTGTAGGGATTTAAACTGTATGAAAAAAAACCCAGATGGATAAGCCAAATTCTTAGGCTCTTAGAGTTACTGATTAGAATTCTTCATATCATGCAATAAACAATCTCCTTTAGAAATGTCACTGTGAGTAACAGGAGGTGTTTCCCAGAAACTACTTTGACTGCATCCCAGGAATGGTAGAACAAGGAAAGTAAGCTTACTCATATTTCAGGCAACACTGGGACTGGTCTTTGTCATTTTATGATGTGTTTTGTGCCACTGCTGCCAAAACTATTTCACAGAAGATACATATGTATTCTACAGTAACGGATAAATTTTTGTGAGAAAAGGTATGGATCTTTTTCCATAGCATGCAAGTGAAAATGACAGTATTAAGATAAACATGCTATAGGTTAGTATGTGCAGTGACACCTTGTCAGGCTTGATTCAGCTCCTGTGCTGGCTAATAAGTATGTGCCTACAGTTAACCAGTCTGAATACAAGAATTCTTGCTGCTACTGCTGCTTTTGCTCTAATATACTTCAGGCAGGAATATTTGTTGTTTATATAGCACTAAGGCAATTATTTATGATTCCTAGAAAAGGTTACAGAAATACTTTTCTCTATATCTTTCTTTCTCTCGCTTTTCCTCTCTCTCCTTTCTCTCTACCAAATAACTGGGGAGACTCTGTCAAAACTTCTGAAATAGGATAGTAGACTTAATTTTATGTCATCTACCAGGATTTGTGTTGTAGGCAACTGAAGCCAAAATGAGGAAAACAATTGTCATTTAAAAGAGTATTTCCTGTTTGACACGACAGTCTTTACTTGGCTAAGGTAATTAATGAATTAAGACAGAATTAATTATGTCTAATTAATAATTAATTAATTGATAAGACAGAACAGAAGTGGAGTGATAGGTTCTACTTTTATATTCTGGACCAGTGAATTTTCTTAGAACGTGTTTTACTACTGCACACTACAGTTCATTTCAGTCAAAATATAGCTGAAAATATTGCATGATCATAAAACACATAATAGTGCCAAAAAAAAAGAAACAGGCACTTTAAACTCTGTCAGGTGAAACTGGAATTCTGGTACCCTAATGCATATTATGTCTACGTGAGTGAGTAAAAACCTCTGCTATCAACTGCAGTGCATAAAATGCACACCTAGATCATTGTATTTCCTTTCACAAGTCCATGAACATGAAGAACAATCTAAGTTGTAAAGCATCTAAAGTAGAAACAATAATGAGATTTGCTTGAAAACGTACTTCTGATCCCAGATAAACACTAATGAAGGCAAACCATTTTAAATAGCCTGCAGTTCCAACGTCAGTCTTCTCCTGATTTCAGAAAGCTACATTCTTTACATGAGAAAGAATTCAATCATTTACTGTGTAGGATGTATAAAGCTTTGTCCATCACAAGTAATTAAATAGAATTAATTTTGTAGGAATTAGCTAATTATAAAAAAAAAGCAATAGCTTTTTAATAATTTACATGTATTTTAGTGCCATCAAAATAAAGTGAAACTAAATGATACATTGGATATATAGTGCTGGAATTTGTTGTAGCACATATCTGTTATCAGCTTGAGAGCAGAGTTCAAACCAGGCCACCCACTTAGGATAAAAGGAATTAAATTAACATAATCTAATTTAAAAAAAGGAAGAAGGCAGAAATGACAGAAAGTTCTTAAAACCTTAATCTCAATTATGCTCATCTTCACTGCCAAAGTAGAAATTACCTTATAAAGCAAGTTGCAGAGGACAGAAAAACATCTGTCTCCAAACTTCACCTTAAGTAAATGATGAAATTGTGAAAGAAAGATCTTAGTGTCCTGGGACAACAACTATAGTCCCACTGAGGAATTGTAGTAGCACACGCACTTTTTCCTCCAGGTACTGTGTCTGATTCTGTGCACATTACGAGATCATACTGTCACTCTGAATAGAATCATTTTGTGTCTGCCCAAGCTTCACTGACTATAGTATCAGCAAATCCAACACTTCCAAAATCAAGAATATGAAATACCAAAACTTGTTCACCCTGTAATACAAAACCAATTTTAATTTCCACCTGGATCTCACAGGTACAATGTGACTCTTGAATCTTCTAAATTTTTGTAACTCTTCTTATTAACACCTTCACACTTTAAAACATGACACCAAAATAAAATGTTTTAAATAACACCCAAAAAGGTGATAAGATTTTAAAGCTTTGTATTTTTTCTCCTGCTAAATTGCCAGTTTTTCTCATTGTTTGGTATGAGTAGTGCAGCTGATAATTACAAAGCTGATCAGGACCTTATAGAAAATTTATGTTAACCACTTGCTGATTAGGTTTGTTTAATAAAGACATAAAACTCCTGATGTCGTAAATAAGAGTTCCCAAATAAAAATCTTGATCACAGTTAGTCAATAAGAATTTTTTTATCAACTTCTAGGTAGCAAGATTGTATTGCCCAAATGATTGTCCAACATCCTATTACGGCAGTTGAAACTTAACTAAAGTGACATATCCATGGGATAATTAAAAATACTACCAGCCAGTTTGAAACTTGGTATAACTAAAAGTAATGTACTAAATCCTTTTTCTTTCCAAAAAGTTATTACAAACAAAGCATTGCATTGAATACATTTTCTTACACAGCATCCCCCATATAATTCTAGAGGTTTACAGCTAAGAACAAGCCTTTAAAATATCAGTAAAGTTACTTACAATCTGTGTGAAAGCTAGTCTTCATAGATGGCTAGATAAGCCCTCAAACGGTACAGACTAACCACTAAAATGGTTAAAAATTTAAAACATAACAAAAATTGCAACATACGTATTTAGACATGTAGCCAACATTTTAATTTTTTTGTTTCTTTTCAGTGGAAGAGAGAGGAAGAAAAATGTGTTTGCATAGTAGGTGGACCATCCCTGGAAATGCATTTAAAACATATATTGTAAGGCATGGGTTATCCAAAACCTAAGCCATCGATTTTACTGTTTGACACTGGAATAATTCTACTTATTTCCATGAAACCATATATATTAAAGGAGAATCACGCAATCATAGAATGGTTTGGGTTGGAAAGAAGTTCAAAGATCATCTAGCTCCAAGCCTCCTGCCATGGGCAGGGACACCTCCCACTAGGCCAGATAGCTCAAGGCCCCATCCAACCCGGCCCTAAACACCTCCAGGGATGGAGCATCCAAAACCCTCATGGGCAACTTATTCCAGTGTCTCACCACCATCTGAATGAAAAACTTTCTAATTTCTAATGTAAATCTACCCTCTTCCAGTTTGAACCCATTACCCCTCATCCTATCACTACAGGCTTTTGTGAAAAGTCCCTCCCCAGCCTTCTTTTAGGCCCCCTTCAGACACTGGAAGGCCGCATTATGGTCTCCCCAGAGCCTTCTCTTCTCCAGGCTGAACAACCTGAACTCTTTCAGTCTGTCTTCATAGGAGAGGGGTTCTAGCCCTCTAATTTTCTTTCTATCTGCCCTCTGGACACTCTCCAACAGGTCTATGTCCTTCTTGTGCTGGGGGCTCCAGAGCTGGACACAGCACTCTAGGTCTCAAAGGAATGGAGTAGAGGGGCAGAATCACCTCCCTCAACCTACTGGCCACACTTTTTTTGATGCAGCCCAGGACACAGTTGACTTTCTTGGCTGCTCTCTATCCATTCTCTACCAAGCCTGTATTTGTGCTTGAGATTGCCCCAGCCCAGATGTAGGACCTTGCACTTGGCCTTGTTGAACTTGATGAGGTTGGCTTAGGCCCATCTCTCAAGCTTGTCAAGGTCCTTCTGGATGGCATACCTTCCCTCCAATGGGTCAACCACACCACACAGCTTGGTGTCATTCCCAAACTTGCTGAGGGTGCACTCAATACCACTATCCATGTCACCAGCCCAAACCATTATATGATTCTTTGATTCTAGTTTATTAATAAGAACTTGATTTTCTAACACTTTTTTTTCCAAGTTAATGAGTAGGTGAAACTGTTAATAGACTAAACTTCAGTGTAATTTAAAGTACAGGTATTTCATCACCACTACCACTGCACACAAAGTAACATTTCTTCCTACAAAAATGAGGCCAGGAACAACTGCACCAGTCAATAAATGAAATAACATGTGTCTTACATTTTTCTAAACATAGTCAAAATCACTGTTTTCCAAAACTGGACTAGTTTATTTCAGGTTTAACCTCATCTACAATTAGGTCTCTGTACCTGCTAAATTCTGTTGCAAAAGTTCTCAAGCAAAATAATGATAGCTTAGTAGTAACCATGCTTCCCTGCATGTGTGAAGTGCTGGATCCTGAGCTGTGGGCTTTGATTTGGGAGCTGACCTGTGAATGAGTCACAGCCTAGCAGAATGTTTTGTTAATCCTATCGGATTCGTGTTCCAGAGCCAGAACCTGGCCCACCTGTATTTTTGTGGCTTCACCCTCACCCAAGTGGTCATGGTTGGTGTGGTGGGCAAGGCCAGGGCTATTTTAATGAGAAGCCAACTAGTTTGAGGAGTTTCCTGTTGGGTGTGGCTTCTGTTGGGGCTGGTTGTATGTTGCTGAGCTCTCTTCGTGGTGTCCTTCCCTGTGAGGGGCCACTGAGGGAGTTTTCTCTGTCTGTTGTGTCCAGCAGGTGATGCTAGTACCATAGTGAGCAGTAGAGGAGCTGGGCCCACAGGAACTTATGGCAGAACTGTCTGAAAGGAGACTTCTGAGGAGATGTTGTTGAGTTCAATGTTGGCCTGTGTGATCAGGCAACAGATGGCAGTATAAAATGATGATGGCTGAACCAGCACAAGAATGTTACAAGTACTCAATAATTTGTTGTCTGTATTATAACTGAAAAATAAACAATGGAGAGTTACTAGCTAAATAAATAATACCTTGCTGATTTTTCCAGTGCTGTCTAACAACCACCTAGCTTATTGTTCTAAAAGTATCACTGTATAGCTCACATTCCAACAGTGCCTATTATTTAATATAATACAAAATTACATATGTCTTTAAATTGTTCTACAGCCACTAGACATAAATCAGTTTGTATTATCTCAAATCCACTGAGGCATAAAACACTAAACCAGTAATAGTCTCCTAATCATTATTTTGACAATGACATTTCAAAGATATGTTGGATGAAATGTGCAAAGCAGTCAGATAACATCAAGTAAGTTCAGTATTTCCCACATGTACTGCCTTAAGTTTAGAAGAATTTGTTTTTATAAAAGATAGTGTATACAATCCAAAGTTATTCTGAAAATCCTCTATTTAACTACGGTAATACTTCATCTTATGTACGAATGCGGAGTTCTTGGTTAATAATTGAGTAGATAGGACTACCCAATATTTGATTTTTTTTTTTTTTTTTAATTCAGCTGTTCAGCTTCTTCACAAACAGTGGAACTCTCACCTACTCTGCATGTAAAACAATGGTAACGTCAGTCAACACTAGGTATGTTCCCCTTTCAAGCCACAGAGAAAACAAGCCCTTTACATTTCCTCTAAGAAGACCTGTTTTTCAAAGCTTGGTTCAGCAAAAGCTGCAAACCCATCCATAGAATTTCCATTCATAAAATAAAATAATATTCAAATTAAATGAAGATCAGCTTATCTGACTCAATAATATTCTTGCCTTCTCAAATACTCCTTATATGCTATGCTGCAGGAGATAGATCTCATTCATTTGCTCTTCCAGAGACTTCCTTTTCATTTAAATGCTGAAGAAGTTGAATAATCATTCCTGACATTTTTTCTTTCATTTCAGCTTTCATTTTTAAAACCATCCAGTTACTATTCTCCTTGTACTACCCATCTAGTACGTTTGTTTAGTTAAATCACAATAAATGTGTGATATTTTTTTTTAAAGGGTTCATTGCATCCATAATTTTGCAACTTAAGTTATGTATTACTTTACCCAGAGTTAGTAGTGATTTATAAGTCTAACATGCAAAAGAAACAATAAAAAAAGATAAAAATCAGGTATTGCCTGGAAGCAGATTTAAAATTAATTATCTGTGCCAGTGGTAAAGGTCAGAGCAGATGCTTGTGTTCATAATCAGGAATACAAAAATTTGTCTAGATTTGTTTTCTTAGTTATTTTTCATAAAAATGTCATATTTCCTTCATTCTGAAAATATGGGAAAAACATTTTACTTACCGTTGTTATAGTTCATTATATTATGTTTATTTTTAGATTTCTTTTCCTTTTTCATGATGTTACTATGTAAGTAACCCAAATTTGATATTTTCTTTTCTGATATATTTTACAGAGAATATTCTCACAATTTTTCCTGCAAATGCATTCTTATAGTACATATGTGATGGCAGGGATAACACATGTTCAAGGAATCAGATTCTAGAAATTCTTATTGATTACATAAACTTTACTATTGTAAATTACCCACAGGACTACACAAGTGAGTAAAGGCATGACCTGAATTATGCAGTAACTAGACTATGATAATAATGTATCATATGCCTTAAATTATTTTCTTACAGGAAATCTAATGAAAAGGCAGTGAGATTTTATTAGATAGATACACAGACAAATGTAAAACTTTTCTAAACTTGTACCTAATTACATG
>JAVSBS010015971.1:0-18086 GCA_033124195.1 Coracias cyanogaster
GGCCGCCCCACCGCGGGGCGTGGGCAGCGCGCCCGGCCCTGCCCGCAGCCTGCCCGCACTCCTGATCTGCGCATCCATCCCTGCATCCATCCATCCATCCACACGTCCATCCCTGCATCCATCCATCCACACATCTATCCCTGCTTCCATCCATTCATGCATCCATCCGTGCATCCATCCACCCACCCACCCACTCACCTACCCACCCATGCATCCATGCATCCATGCATGCATCCATCCATCCACCCACCCACCGCCGCTGCATCTTCCCTGCCAGCCCCCTACACGTGTCCTGCCTGCCCTTTGGCCTCAGCCTGCAGGGCCCCTGCCCATGGCTGGACCCTGCGTCAGAAGGGAACCCTTAAAGGCCATCAAGTCCAATGCCCCTGCAGTAGGCAGGGACATCTTCAACTAGAGCAGGTTGCCCCCAGGCAACCTCTCCTGGAATGGTTCCAGGGATGGGGCATTAACCACCTCTCTGGGCAACTTGGGCCAGTGTCTCACGACTGCCATAAAATTCAAAAATTCCTTCCTTCTCGCTGGTCTAAATGTCTCTCTTCCACTTTAAAACCACCACCCCTTGTCCTATCACAACAGACCCTGTTAAAAAGTCTGTCCCCATCTTTCTATAGGCACGCTTTAAGTACTGAAAAGCCACAAAAATGTCCCCCTGGAGCCTTCTCTTCTCCAGGCTGAACAACCCCAATCTCCTGCCTGTGCCTTACCCACTACCAAGAGTGCATGGCAGGGTGTGGGTGAGCTGCCTGCTTCTCCTTCCCCTGCATCGAGGCCCAGGGGGTGGTGGGCAGGTTGTAGGATGGGGGTACACCAGTCCCTGCAGCCCCCATCGCTTGCTGCTTCATCGGCAGCAACAGGAACGTTCCCCTCCTGCATGTCCTGATCTATTATTTTCCAGGGCTCTGCATAGAGGTTTTCTCACAGCCACGTCCAAGAGCTTACCAGAAACCCGACCAGCCTGACCAAACTCCAGGCAGTTTCCCATCAGTCTCTTCTGAGGCCAAGCAGAATTAAAAAAAAAAAAACCAAAACCAAACCCCTAGAAACCCACAGCACTCTTCTCACTTCCACCAAGCTCCAGCCTGGTGGGTCAATGTGGGAATTGGGGTGCTGGGGTTTCTGTTCCCGTCCTTCCTCAGGTAGACCTGGAGACATTTCCAGGCATGGGTAACCACATCCCGGGTGTAGCACCATGCTTTGGAGCTGGTGCTGATGGGCAGCCCCAAGATGTGGGGGTGTCTGAAAATAAATGCTACACAGATGCCAAGCAAACTCCCCCCCCCCCTTGACCACTGACCACGATAACGATGCCTTGTTAAATGAGACACTGTTTTTCCAGCCAGGCAGTGGGAGAAGTGGTGGCTGAAAGGGAAAACTGGGTTGAAGTCTGGTCCTGGATGTGCCACCAACCTGCTATTTTACTGACGCCAAACCCCAGGGCCTCTTTTTCCCCTTATCCTCTCTCTCTGCAGGCAGGGAGCTCTTGGGGTGTTCTCTTTCAGCGTGTGCTCTGCTACAGGGAGGCGGATTTGGGTTTGGGCCTGGGCTGCAATGTAATGCCATAATCAGGGGTTGCAGCATTTTTGGGCAGGGACCTTGTCCAACTTGCATTTTTCCTGCTGTCACGTGCTCCATTCATCTCTGGCACTGGATAAACAATACCATAATACCAGGCAGGATGAAGCAGGGAAGCAGCTTCCTCAGGCAAGCCCCAGCATTTGCCTTCTCCTGATTTGAGGCTACACATTCCCCTGGTCAGCCCTTGAACCACGGCCCCAGGCTAGAACTGCTCAGGGAGGCTGTGGGGTTTGGTTTTGCTGGGCACTGCCTGCGTCTGGAGAGAGACCTGTGCTGCCAAAGAAGCCTCCCATAATAAAAGAAAAAAAAAGCAGTTAGACTGTACAAATACAGGAACTGAAGCCCACACTCCCCACTTCCCACTATTGCTGCAGAGCCCGGCCTTCCAGTCTCAATTTACTTTTTTTTCGGGTGCCTTTTGTCTCCAACCCGATGGCACAGCAACGCCGGCTCGAGAGGCAGCTGAAAAGCCTGATCGGCAAGACCCTGAATGAAGAAAGAGCCCCTTTCTCCGGGAGCCAAAAGAGAAGGAAAGGCACTTCTCCCCCGAGCAGCTGCTCTCCCGCTCCCGCAGCCTCGGCGCTGGCCTGGGACACGTGCCGCGGCCAGATGTTGGGGTCCTGGCTGGCGCCGCGGGGCAAGTGACAATACGGGCTCTGTGTGCTGCCAGTCCCCGAGCGATGTGGAGAGCTCTGCCGAGCAGCCAGTGCCAGCACAAGGGTTGTCCTGACCCCCAGTACTGCCCGTAACCCCAGTCCCAGGGCTGGTGCTCAGCTCAGTGCAGCCGCTCAAGGTCAGAGAACCGCGGCAGCGAGGGGATGCTGTCCTTTCAGTGACATTGTCCCGCCAAAACGAGACTCCCCCGGGATTGTCCTGCCTCTGGCCGCGTCCCCGCAGGCTTCCTCTCCAGGCGCCTGGCCTCCTGGCTCGGCCCTCGCCTGCCACGTGGATGTCCCCATCGAGGCACTGTCTCCCTTGGGGAAATGGTGATGGGATAAGCGGTCGCCCTACTTACCCCTTGGAGGGCACAGGATGGTACCTAAGCGGCGGGGAGTTGGAGGATGCTGTAGGGAGGATGCTCTCAGGAATGCCCTGTGCCCCGTTCATTGGCATTCAGCCACTCTTCTGGGTACAAAGAGCCTAGTCCTAACTGGGGTGGTCCCAGCACCAGACAAACTTGGGTGACCCATAAATACAAGGGTCAGGAGAGAGGAACAGTGTCATGGCTGCTCTACAGGAGGGATGCCAGGGCTGGACCAGGAGGTGCATCTCACTTTTTCCCCCCAAAAGGGTCCCATTTCGGATACAGCCCATAACTCACCCCACTGAGATGTCACAGGATGAGCCTAACTGTGGCTGTGGGGTGGTGGTGTGCTCCCCACTCTGCCCAGCTCTGCAGGGATGGTTCTCAGCCAGAACCCGCTGCCCACATCCCCCAGGTCTCAGGGCTATGCCCTTTGCAGAGGAATCCCACCAGCTCATTCCCATTGCAAATTAACCTCACTGAAACCACATACCGGTTTTCTGGAGCTGGCTGGAATCAGCCCTGCACCGACCCAGGGCTGGGGCTGCATGTTGGGCATCTCCCTTTCAGCCGTACTACGGTATTAGGTCGGTTTAAATTGGTTTAAACCATCCGCATCACCCCCGCTTGCAGCCTGACCCCAGCGCTCAATAGGTGGTCCCTAAGAGGCTCCCAAGTTCTCAGGGCTGCTAAAAATGGTTAATAAATCCCCTGTAATAAAGTGTTCAGATCATTCGAGAGAAATGCTGCGCTCGGGCTGCAAAGCTGCATTGTCCTCCCTGAACGATTTACTCGCTTCATCGGGCAGGGGTTAAAAGCTCTGTCAGGCGCCGGCTTCGCCACCATCATATTGTTGCGGGTATTTAACGGGGTTCGGCCCTGACATGCAGCCGGGCAGCCTCTGCTCCGATCTCAGGGCCGAGGTGTGTGAGGGAGACATCCGAGGAGGGCAGCCCAGGAGCTGGATCCTCCACGGTCCCCCTCTCACCCCCTGCTTTTTTTTTTTCTGGGATTTTCTGAGAGCACAAAAGGGACTTTGCATCAATTACTGGTAGGAGAACGGCAGCGCCTGCGGCAGACTTCTGTGCTCCCCGGCCCAGTTTGGTTAACTTCCCATTGTCTGACTGGCTCACTATTCAGGGCTAGCGTGGGGGCTCATTTTTTCAATCTGTTGGGTTTTTTTAACCACCCTGGGAACATAAAACCTTCCCGCCCTTGTAGCAAAGGGGCTGGCAGTGCCATCGGGATTGCTGCAGAGAGCAGAGCATGTCAGTGCCTCTCTGCCCAGCACCTAAATCTCCTGTAATGGATGCTCATGATGCATCTCCTTGATGCTGAACTATCCCTGTCCCCATTGTCCCCCAATGTGCTCCAGCTCTGGCACCGCTCTACTTTGGGACCTGCTGCAAACCCCATCCACCCTCCATGGCTTCACACCCTACATTACTTTCCCCTTCCACCTGGGGGAACTGTGGGTCCCCTTGGCAGGGTGGGGAGGACACGATGGGATCCGCGCAGGGCACTTTGAGATCCCATGGGGCCAGGGGACTATACAAATGCAAAGCGTTATTATTTTCCTGGGGCTGAAGCAGAGGCCTGAGAAAGGTTGAGGGAGAGAGGCAGCGAGCAGGGAACAGCGGGGGATTTAGCTCCTGAAAAGGAGCCGGGGAAAAAAGCGGGCGAAGAGCTTCATTGTGCGCTGGGCAGAGGGGGTCACGAGCAAGTTAAACTGGTTAATGTATTGGAGCAGCTTCCTCCGAGCTGCTGGGAGCAAGCAAAGCCCTGCAACAAAAGGCTGAGGGAGCATTCTTGCGGGGAAAGTGGGCTCTCTATAAAAGGATTTGATTTCTTTTCTGTCAGTTGAATGGAATTTGGTGGTGACTCCTCCAGGTCTAAGAATTTGGGGCTTTGGCGGTGGTGGTGGCGGGAGGGGACGGTCCCGTCCTCCCCTCCCCGCTCCCGCATTCTTCTCCATCTCCAAGCCCGCTGCCCCCAGATTATGGCCCCCAGTGTTGCCGGGGGAGAGAGGGGCTTGGGGAACACAAGTGGCCCCGTAGATGTGCTGATCCTGAAAGAAAGCGAGGGGCACAGGGCTGTCCCCGCCAGGCCTGGTTTCTCATGCTCCCTATTCAGTCCCAGGGAGGGGAGGTAAATGTGGGGAGAGGGGAGGGTGGTGAGACGGCTGCTGCTGATTTAATGCCTCTCTTGGGGCTTCATGGTCGAGATGGGTCCCAGTGGGGTTTCAGCAGCGTAAGGTGTGCAAGGGGAGTTCTCCTCTCCTCCCTTTGGGAAGTGAATTTTTTATGTTAAAACTGTGGAATGAAGGTAAGAACAGGAGGGAAAGGGAATCTCAGCTAGCAAACTTCCCACAGCCTGTGCACCTCTCTCCTCCCAACAGCAGCTCCTGGGACAGCTGAGGACTGTGCTTGCACACCTGGCTCTCCCACCCCAAAATCTCTGGGCTGGCAGTCACAAGCCCCAGCTCTTCATGGGTGCATCAGCAGAGCCACAGAACCAGGGGACCGCCACCGGCTGGGGACGCTGGGCTGGATGCAGGTCTCTCATTTGGTATTGACCCTGACAGCAAACCAGGGAGCTTTAGAGCTGTCCTGGACTAGAGTCTTGCTGTTACACACCCCTTAGATCTGTCTGGTGTTGTGGGCTTGGGGTGGTAAAAGAAAATAATTGATTATGCAGAGCTTAAGTGACTGGTGGTCCTGTACTGTATGAGCTATTGAAGAAGCAGAGCCTTCAGCAGTGGTCACCTACATAGACAGACAGACAGAGGTGAGTGGGGTAGCAAAGGCTCCCACCAACAGTGCCCAAGTCACTGTGCCTCAGTTTCCCAAGAGGTGACGTGCTTCTAGCAGAGATCCCATGGTCCCTGTCCCCTGGGCAACCGCCTGTTTGGGAGATTCCTTTTTAGGCTTCCCACGGAGCCCGTACGTGTCTGTCTGTACAGGGAGGGCCAGAGCACAACAAGCTGAGACCACGGTTTGCTGCAGATGATGGTCAGCCTGTCCCAAGCTCCTTCCAGCCAGAGGTGAAGTCAGAGGAGCTTGCAGCTCCTGGCCTTTAATTTCTGTCCTCTCATTCTTTCTGGCCCCAGTTTTTTTTCACATTCCTGTCCTGAGCTGTCCCTCTTCCCACCGCCTTTCTGAAGATGTGCCAGGAGCAGAAGTCAGGGCAAGTTTAGAGATTACCCCAAGGAGGAGGCAGGAATCAAGCCTCATACTGGGCTGGACTGGACAAATGCCCAGTGAACCTAGCATCCCATCTCCAGCCACAGCAGAACTGGGGTGCAAGGAGCAGCAAATAAAGGCAGGCTGCTCTCAGACCCCGTCCCAGCCAAGCCCTGCACTGTTTGGCAGCTGCCACAGTGGGTCCTGTGCGAAGGGAATGTGAGACGCAGCAAGTGGGAGCAGGTGAGGTCTGGCCCCGAAGCACTGCCCAGCAGCCCAGTTTAGGGCAGAGCCCAGCTGTGTCCAGCCGTGCCAGCTGCCACAGACAAGAGCAGTGCTGGTATCCTCCTTGCTGGAGACAACTCTGATGCTGCACAGGGGAGCTAAGCAGGTGGCTACTTGCCCCCCGGGCTCCCTTCCAGCTCAGCACCTGCCTTAATAACTCCCTAAACCTCCACGCCAGATGCAGTGGCTGGTCCCCCCCACAATGGGACACTGGCCGCTCCTTTCCTCCCCACACCTACCTACAGCTCCAGGTCTCCAAAACCTCCTGGGGAGAGGGAGCCAGGGAGAAGATCAGGGACCCATTTTAACTCCCTGCCCAGACCTGAGGATCTCAGTGCCTGCAGCTCACCTTGGAGCAGTGATAGCTCCTGCAGCCACCTGCACACACTCTCTGAATCCGACGCAGATCAGATACGTGTGTCACCTCAGCCCCAACACGCTCCTGCCAAAGCTATTTCCAAATGCTGGCTGCCTCCAGGGAAGTTGGCTTCTCTCTGGGCCCCCACAGCTTCTTGGCTTCCTCTTTGCCCCTGAGGTGTCCTGAATGAAGTTGCTGAGTGGTTTTCCAAAGGTAGATCAGTGAGGCAATAGTCACCCACTGCTTCCCCCAGCTTGCCTTGGTGGTCTCCGAAAGCCCCTTCCCCACTGCACCCCTGGGAAATCACTCACTCCCTTCCCATTCCTCCTGCAAAAGGGGTTAAAAGCAACAGTTCATTTTTCATGTGATGTTAGTTTAAATAGGAATTTCACTGCTCTGGCTTCTCCTGGTTTCTGGGAGCCGAAGCCTAGAGAGGGTGGTATTAGTGCTGTGCGAGGCAGGGAGGAGGAGGAGGGAGGTGGGAGTTGAAAGGGGGAAAGGCAAGGGGGGGTGTGCGGGGGTGAAGATGGGATTAAAACATCCCATTAGAATTTCTGTTTTTGGAAAGCTCACAAAAATGTTGACATGTAGCATGACTAACATAGTGCAAATGTCAGCCCGGCTCTGCGAACGGGGGCCCTTGCTCTCCTCCCAACACGCTGGCCCCCTTTTAAGGCAAAAATATACAATGAGGCGCACAATGGCCGAATTCCAGAGCGCAGCGCTAATTGTTCCTCGCTCACGTCGTAGGGCTAATTGCTTTGCTGAAACCATTCGTGCCTGGCCTAGATCCCACGTGTTTTTACCATTTAATTAGGAGAGAAAAGCTGGGGCCAGGAAGCGGGATTAGATAAAGGCAGGCAGAGATGGAGGACAGGTTGGGTGCCATAACCTTCAGAGGAGACGTGCTACATGTGCTCTGGCAGGCGAGCGGGCAAGGAACAGCCCCTGCTCCACGCCAGCCTCCAGTGGGGTTGAAGCTCTGCAGGCACCTGGGAAACAAGTGGGAGACTGGGACTGCTCGTGAGCCTGGTGAGACCAAATGTGAGATGGAGAAATGCCACTAGCAGCAAACCTTTGCAAGTAACACCTTCAGTGACTGCTCCAGGGCTCACTGCAGACACCAAGAGTATGCGCAGCCCTTCTCCCGGTGCCATAATTGGGTCTGTCCTTTTGCAAACCATTTGCAAAGCTTGATCAGGACCTGGAGAGTAGAACAATAGATGGGCAGGAAATGCCTTTTGATGGCTGCATATTGTCTTCCATCTTCTAGGGGAACTGGAAGTTTAACTATAGTCTTCCTCTTTCAGGTATTCCTGTGCAACTTTGTCCTCGGAGGATGCGCCTGGACCACGGCATGTCTGGCGCTGGGCTCCATTGTGCCGAGGAATATGTGTGTGGTTTTCCCCTTGAATAGCTCCTCTGAGACCACAGCGACCCAGAAACACTGTGAGGCCCCAGCACAACCCCTCTGGGGGAGAAAGGTTTGCTTATGGGTGCCACTGTCCCCTCCAAGGCCCAGAGCAGCATCTCTGCTGTGTCTCACCCCACCATGGTGCTGCAGGTGATGCCACTCCCCATGTTGTAAACAGGGGTGGGGGCACAGGCTTTAATATTAGCACATCCTTCCCTTTCTTTCTATGTTCTACCCATCTTACAGAGTGCAGCTTGCTCTGCAGCATCCTCTGGGAAGCCTTCATTGAGGCTGCGCAGTTTCATAGACAGAGAAAGCCATTTAAGATATATTATCTCATACTAAAGTGCGGCATCTTCTAGTGTGAACCCTGATGGAGCTGATCTGCAAGTCATGGAGGCATTTTATCTCCCTGTGAATGCAGACAGCCGAGGATTCCTCCGTTTCCCATCTACGCATCTTCCTCTGGTGAGAGCAACAAGCAAGAAGCCACCAGCCTTGCTCGTTTGATTCATTGGTCTCACAAGCCTGTACCACCCCTTATCCCCCCCACTTAGGATCACCAAAAGACCATCTGCACTTGGCAAGTTTAATTGTTTGGTGGCCTCTATGTTAGAACAGCTCTTGGCCTCATAAGCAATACTCCTGGTGGGTCTGGGCACTCAGCACAATCATTTCAGATGGGTGTGAAAAGACCTCTGAGATGGGCTGTCACACCCATGTGGGCAGAGGAGCTGCAACATCTGTGGCTGGAGACATTTTCTTCCAGCTGTCCCAGAGGTGAGAGACATGCTTGGACTCTGCACCCTTCTCAACCCAAGGCTTTCGGCTTTCAGGTCTCTTGAAAATAGGAAGCATTTTGCCCAAATGCCAATGAAGGAGGAATTAGCCACACAGGGCTCAACCACGAGCAGATATGGAGATAGCTGAAAATGAGGAACGCAAACTTCAAATGTTTCCCAGAAACTCTGCAATTCTCTGTCCCAGTATAACAAGGGTGATCTTCTCTTTGTGTTTCCATGAAAGCCGGTAAGATCACACCCACACCCTGAGGACAAGGATGTTAAAAAACACTGGCATTTACAACGGTGATTTATTCAGAAGAAAGGCTCCAGGTGAAAAGGACTGATACTTTTAAAAGAGAGAAAGAATTCTCCATAGACGCAAATGCAATACTTGTAAGTCAATATATGCTCTTGCAATATTGACACATGCAGAAACCAGTTTCCAACATGAATAGATTTCAGCCCAGCTCTGCATTGTTCAGAAGCATTCAGATCCACTTCTTAAACTTCACTAAAAATGTGGGGTTTTAAAGCCTTTTATGACAAGTTCTTCTAGCCCTTGAAATGCAGCAGCACCATGGGGTTGCCTGGTGGTAGCTAACGAAGAACAGATGATCCCTCTGGGAAGACAATATTTAAAACCCAATAACAGAGACAAGTTGGAACAATCCATGTGGCAATAAGAGAGTTGAGAACATTTCTTCCCAGGTCAGTCAGTCATAGGCAAACCCCCAGTTGATACTAAGCCTGGGACTAAGCCCACCACTCCACAAATGTTTCCAGATCACTCCATGTGCTGGAACCTCCCACCAAGATGCTAAATGCTTGTCGCTCATTTGAGGTTTTGAGCAGCCCCCTTGAAGTTACTGTCATGTGTGTATGAGCAGGGTGCCTGGGAAGCCCAGGTGACATTAGGACCTGCTGGCCAGGCACAGCTTATGTGTCCTGCAAATCATTGTCCCTGTCTCAGCCCCCTGTGCCAGTCCCACACACATAGTCCAGGGGGGAAGTCCCCAGCCAAGGGATGCGGAAAGATGGTCCCAACACCCAGACAGGCCAAGAGCTTTTCTTCAAACCTGAATTTATTTTTTCAAAAGAGGAAACAGAGTCAAACTATTGGGAATTAATTTTCCTATCTCAGAGGGGAGAAAATAACCCAGCCTAGCCACTGCTCTGGGTGCTCTGGGAGCAGCTGTCCCAGTTTGTGAGGTACCTTGGGACTCTTGGACAGCCTATTGCCTGTTATCCTGCTGTAACAAGATGAGCCAAGAAGCAAGCAAGTCTACTGTAGGTACATCTGTACCAAGATGTGGTGGAGAACTGCACTGTATTTCTGCATACCACCTGGGGAAAACTTAGGTCAGTGACCATCACCAAAACCTGCTAGCAAAAAATGAGGAAACTCCTTATTCCTGTTCCCTACAGCTCAGAAAGTTTTGTGTCAGGAAGGGTGGAGACGATGTGTTTTGTACTTTTGGAAGGGACTAGGCGTCCTCAGTAAAGTGATTGCTGTAGAACAGCCTCTGTCCATTCTGCGTGAGGGTCCCCTTTGTCTCCCATTCTCTGACCTTGAAGGACCACATCTAAGGATGACAAGAACACTTCTTTTGGGTTTATTTCAAGTGTTGCGCAGTTAGAGAATTAACTGCAATCTCCATTTAGGAATAGCATCCTGGATGTGGATTGTCCACCATGGTGGAGAAAGGACCAACCAGAATAGTTGGTTTTTACACTCAGAATAACATGACTTTTATTCTGGAATATGCTGGTCGCTGGCTGCTCATCTGGAACAGGGTGCAGGGAGCGTGCCAAGCCCATGCAGGGGATGCAGCCACCTGCCCCGTAGGAAGTGGGACTGCAGCCAGCCCGCATGGTTTGCACACACCGCTGGACAGGCACCCAGCGGCAACAGCATCCGCCACTACCGACCTGGGCTGGATTCAACTGGCAGCTCAGAGGGAAGAGGAAACCATATTATATCATTATCTCTCACCTTGCTTCCCTTTCGTAACAACCCCCATCCCTTTGCAAAACAGAAAAACACTGCAGTGCTTTGCAGGGGCTGCTGGAGCCCACGCGCTGAGCTGGGGCCAGCCAGGGCTGGAGCTTCCCTCACCAAGGGCCATGCACAGACAAGCTGTCACCTCTCCCAAGGCTGAACTGGGTCAAATGCAAAAGGGAAAAGCTCAGGGAACAGCAAGACTTTGTTTCCCAGCTCGATCCCAACCTCTGCAGTGTGGGGTGCTGCCTAATGGTGAACCATGCTCTTGATGGTGCACCATCCCCAGCCCCAAGACCCTGCAGTGCTGCTTAATCACTTTTGCCAGGCACATATATTACAAATACCAAAACTAGTCAGAGATACAGATCAGAAATGTGTGGGGAAAGAAAGACTAAGCTCCCAAGATTGTTGCCATCATGCTCTCTCCTTGCACTGCGCAAGAGTCTCGTCTCTGTTCAGTTTAAGCTCCTGATGTCTCAATCCTGGGGTGTAACAGAGTGCCCGGCTGTCAGCTCTGCTTACCCTAATCCATTCACGTGGCTCCTATACAGGCTCTCAGGAGCAATGAAGGCCGTTTCTCTTTTTTTTCACATCGAGAAAATTCATGAGCTAGTTTCACATTTGTTTTTCTTTCAAACTTGAGGCTTTGCAGATATTAAAATATAATCCAGGAAGAATTTGTTTTGTGAGGGAAGAGTGTGGGATCACGGAGGGGAGAGGGGTCAGTGGGGGAGTGCAGGGAGGTGGGGGTGGCAAAGGGATTTTCATTTCCCCTCTGTGTCCCATTGGGATAGAAGCTTTTACCTCCCTGCAAACAATAGTGGCCACTATGGGACAAGTTAGAGGCTTTGGGAGACTCCAGGCTTCCACGAGCAGGGAATTCCTGTTTTCAGCAGGAATTTTAGATATTGCCCATGGTGAGGGCAGAAGAAACGCTCTTTGCAAGTGGGGAGAACTGGAGAAAATGGCAGGGACCATGGAGAAATGAGAGAAGAAAAACATCTCTCCTGGTACCAAGTTGTTGCTCTGCATTAAAAAAAAACCAAAACCAAACAAATACAATTTGTGTTATAGGTAAACAGAGGAACTGACCGGGCAGGACAGGAAGGCAGGGCCCCGTCAGAGCCCCACGCCACATGGAGAGATAAACAAGAATCCTAGAAATGTGGAGAGAGGCTTAAGGTGATTGCTCAATGCACGAGGAAATACGGGGCAAAAGCCAGATATCAGCGAGAGGAAGCTGGAAAAGAGCAGGCTGATATGAGCAATGAGGTCAGCACTGCAAAAATAGTGCGAGAAGGCTTCCTGGAGGCAGCGAGCTGGCTGAGCACACGTGCCTCTGCTGCTCCTCCTGCCTTAGACACACAGGTGGCAAGGGCTCACCAGCAAGATATCACGTTAAAATAGCTCAGTGGTGATGAATCCAGTCCACCGAAAGCTCCTGAGCTGCAGATCCCATTTAACAGCACCTGCAGTTGAGCTTTATTCCCAAGGGAGTACTTCCAGATTGACACAGCTCCATTGGCAGAGTCCCACTGAGTTGCCCTAGCTGAGGCTGTCACCCAAAAAGCATGAGGAATGAGCGGCTGCATCCACTCAAAGCAGCCATTTTTCTTGAATGGGTATATAACTGGCCCAGTCTCGCTGTCAGAGCAAGCACGAGACAGACAGATTGCCCTCCCTGCTTGGGTTTGATCTCCAGTCCCGTTGCATGGTGAGCTCATCTCTTCTGGACTGCAAGGCACACTGCTGGGAGAGCAGCCAGCTGACCTGCAGCCCCATGAGCACTGGCAGCACGGTTTGTTTGGGTTTCTGATATGCCAGGGGTCTTGAGGCTTGTTTTGAGTTCATCTCAGTTTGGCAGTTTTGATGGATTCTGCCTTTCTGGTCTGGTCACAAGCAGTTGGATGTTCATACCAATCTTGCTCTAAGACAGGCAACATCCATAAATCTCTCATTGAAGCCAAGAAAGTCTTGTCTTTCTTTGCTCCATGCTGTCCCCTCAGCCCTTTGAACCCCCAGTGCCCTTACAAGCATGGAAATCTTAATCGATGTCCTATCAAAAGAAGCTGAATAAATCTTGTTATCTTGTGAGACAAGATCACACTCCCTGTGTGGTCATCTAGCAACAGATGGGGTTGCTCCTTGGGTTGTCTTCTCTTTGCAGGAAGTCTTCCATCAACTCTTTCAATGCATGAACCTGTATACGTATCCAAAATGCAGTTTCAGCAGTTGTCACTTCTGTGGCTTGTTTGGTAGGTCACTGCTCAAACCAGAGGACTTCTCATTATGGTCCACCCTACCAATCCATTCTGCTCCAAGGAGACTATATACCTCTAGCTTTGCCCCCAGGATCTCACTAGGACATCTCCCATTAGTATCCTGTGCAGTATTGAGTAACTTCTCCAGCTTCTTTGAAAATATGACTGTTTTTTTCAGTTACCTATGGAATGAGGGATCTCTTTCAAGAGGAATTAATGCATTACAATCACTTGTGCTCGGTCAGATTTGTTTCTCTAGCTCATTCACCCTCTGTTCCTGCTGTTCTGCCTCCTCCTATGTTCCCAGGGATTTGTTAAAAGATTGCACCAAAGCCTGACGAAAGCTGCCTCTACTGTCAAAGAGTTTGTCTCAGACCTTGAGATTGAACTCATAGAAAATCCTTTTTTCCTTCCCCATTGCCCTGGCTGCACTGGCCCAGGCATGGAGTTGCTGCTGGGTCCAGTGGCTGGGGGCGAGGGCAGCCATGCTCACACAAACATGTGTTTTTAGCCAAGTTTCCCTTCCACTCTCAAACAGGGAAGAGGACGGAGCCGTTCTGTGGCTGTTTGAAGAGGACACACAGCTGATAGTGACCACATTCATGACAGCGTTTATTTGTATTTCCAGCAAGCCTTTGATAAAGCCCAGCTCCTGCCTCTGCTGCCCAAGCTCCAGAGACCATGGGAATGCTGGGAGGACCATCTCCCCATCTGGGAGAAGACACAGGAGACCCAGCAACCAGCCTGTGGGTCCAGCAGCATATTCAGCTGGACACACATTCCCTTCAAGGGACAAAGGGACTCGTTGAGAGAGGAAGAAATCATGTGTGGCCTACAGGAAGGAGGGGGCTGAAGAGGATTTGACTTCACTGGCAGCAGAGAGGGAAGATAAGGATGGAAAATCAGATTGTTTCCAGCTTACATCCGGGCAGTCCATGGGGAAGAGGCTATTGGATCCATGTGTGGTGTGAAGGGCCTGGAAGCTGGGGGCATTTGGGAGAGCTTCCAAGAGACTCCATGAAGCCTCTTTGTCTCCAGGAATGTGATGTCTCTTGGAATGGTGGCAGTGACACAAGGAGGGTCTGAGTGTGGCAGAGTGAAGCCAACCTCACCCCCACCCAGTGCCCTCCAACCTCTGCTGGATCCCATCGCAGTTGCCCTTCTCAAAGTCCTGAAAGAATTTTATGGGGCGCATCAAAGTACTTTACCCCATATGAAATACCATACACGGTAGCTGGAGAGACAGGGAGTAATGACAATGAGTTTCTCCTTCTCCTCAGGCACCCTCCAGCCACGTCTACTCACAAGGCCACCAGCAGTGAGAAGCTGCTAGACAGAAGCATCTGCTCACCCTCCCTGAGAACAGGGACCCTTTTCTGCCTGTCACCCTATAGCCATGACCCAGTTTCACGAAGACATTTTTCAACCCCAGGCTTTCTCCTTTTTATCTCTCCTCTTGCCATTTTCCTCCCTCCCCTTTGGCACCAGCATTTGATACTCACTTTCAGGCTGGGAGGGACAGAGGAGGCTTTTCCTCGTGTTGCCCCCACATTGTTCCTGGCTGGTATTTGGGAACAAGTGTGACATTCAGGGGAGCCAGAGCGGACAAAGCCTGCCTGGAGGTAATCATACCACAGGCAGGCGTATCGGGTATCGGTGGACACAGGGCATCTGAGAGCTTTTGACTGTGTCTTTTTTAGGAAGACCTTTCTCAGCCTCAGTATCTCTCAGATTAGGTTTTGTCCCCAGAGCAGCCTGTTGTGCCTCCATTGTGGTGCAGCTGTGGGAACCCGCGGCGCAGCTCGGCACTGGAGCGGCAGGACAATGCCGAAAGGCACCAGCACTCCTGACCTATCCAATGGGCAGCTCTTCCTCCGGTCCAGAGGGACTGATCTCTAACGAGGAGGTTGTGTCGACAGCTGCTTCCCGGCACTTTCTCTTCTGTACTCAGATGTCCACAAAAGAGCAGGTATGGATGGAAGCCCTGTGCCCTTGGCAAGCATCCCTAAGCCCACGCATGGAGACGGAGAGGGTGAGACACACACATACACACACACAACCAAGGATGGGGACTGGTACACCATGTCCAAATCCAGGTTTGCGCCTTGAATGTGTGAGGAGGAGGCAGCACAAGGAAACCAACTTATCATCCCTGGCTCTGCACTGAGGGAGCAGCAACAACCTCAAAAACTCAACAACGAGGGGGAAAATGCAGCGGAAAGCTCAGGGTTGTCTCCATTTCCTTCCATGCACCCTTTAGCATGGCCAGGCAGAGCTGATACAGGGCACAAAGCACCTACAGTCTCTCACAAAAAGTGGGAGACACTTGCCTGCCTCTGACTATCTCTTGCACTTAGAGATTTGTAGGGATGCTAAGTGCTTCCCAGAAACATAAGAAGGGATATGTGCTCAGCCTCTGCTGCAGCATAAGCTCATGTTGCTGGGTGTCCCACCCCAGGATGTCCAGCCCCATTCAGGATAGACAGAGCCTGGCTGCTGCATGACCTTGCCTGTCCTGGGATGGGATGACATCTAGAGCATTAACAAGTCCAAGGAGATTGCAGTGTCTCTTCTGCTCAAAGAAATCAGCACTCGCCCCTCCCCGATCCCATTAAAACGCCTGATTTAGGACAGATACCGACTGCATTTAGTCTGTGTAAAGCCACTTCTGGCTCTTCTCTGCTGAGGAGCTGCGTAACCCTGGTGAAGCCTTGCTGATATAAACCAGTCATTGACTGATCCCTTATCTCCAGCCTTCTCGTGCTGACTGATCGGTTCCTTCTTCTCTCAGCTGAGCCCCTGCTCTGGGTTCATACAGACTTTTCATCACTTTTAAAATCCTGGCCCAATAAAACATTAAAGCACTTGAGAATGAATGGGACTGTTTACTTGCTTAAACCTAAACATGGGATGTAGTTGGATCAAGACCTTTCTCTTCCTGCCCAGTGCTTCTTCCTCCAGTATCCTGGCTGCTCTCCTCTGCATCATCTGTGGTTTCTCTTCACAACGGTGCAATGTCACGGAGAATTTGCAGTTTCCCATTTGTGACACACTGGTTTTGCCTAAGGTGACAAATGACCTCCTCCCTTAGCGATAAACCAATTTACTCATCCCAGGCTGTATCTGCTGGTTAGTCACAGTCTGCCTGTGGAGCCAAGGCTTTCGGTTCTGCTCAGCATCTGCACTGCAGCTGTTTGCCATTGACTTTCCCTGTTGTCTTTTGCACCCAGCCACTCACTTCCTACTGCACTTCAGCTTGTTGCATGTCCTTTTATTGTTCTCAGTTCTCTAAACCAAACTGGCCTCTTGCTCTGGGAAGAGCAAATCCTCTGCCAGGCTGTGAGGCAGCCCTCGGTGGCTTGGTGTGATTGAGCATGTTGAGTTGGGTGGGAAATCACGAGTGTTTCTGGGGATGATGGAAGAGGCAGGTGGGAGATGCTGCTAGGGTGGCTGCCATCCAGGATGGCTGGCTGGGGAAGGGACATGACCTGCTGCGGTGTCCCTGGATGGGGAGGGATGTTCTTGGATGAGAATTGTCCATGCAGCAGCTGGGGAGCGCAGTGGTGAGGCTGGCCCAAGGCTGGTCTCTCCCCAGAGCTGAGCAGGGCTGGCTGCCCGCAGCTGCCGGGCTGCCGCAGCATGTGCAAGCGTGCAGCCCACCACATGTGGCCCTGACTGAGGTGTCTGGGAGCAGGTCCAGGCTTCTGCAAGTCAGGCGGGCTGCTGAACACATGCATCCTTCGTGCAAGGAAAAGATGTCTTAGCAAGGATACAAAGCACATGATGGGCAGGTCCCTGGATGAAGCTGTTTCCCTCCAGCACATCTGGAAAATTGCTCCCGTCCTCCAGTAAACAGGCTTCCAGAGGAAGATCTGTGTGAGTGTCATCCTCCCTTTGGGACTTGGTGGAGCCAAGGTAGGAAAGTCCAGTGGGATGGGAGGAAATAGGCTCTCCTAGAATAACTTACAGCTGTCCTGGAAGCTCAGAAACCTGGAAGACTGAGGAGTGTGTTTGTAGAGTCACATATTTCATCAATTTTCTTAATTCTTGGCAAAGGGCTAGGGGAAGACAGGATTTCTGAAGGACAGCAGGGATGATGGAGGTCCATCTGGAGTCCTTGTTGAGTTCAGCTTTTTTTCCCACCTTCATAGACCCAGAGGAGCAGCAGCACAGGTGTGTCTGTGGGCCAGGCTCAGGATAAAGCCTGGAAGAGCCAGAACAGCTGATACCTCCTCCTTCTCCTGAGCAGATGAAGTCTCAGGAACCCTCAGTGATGTGATATCTTTAAAAATAATTGCATAACATCCAGCATCACTGAGGGTGGGCTATTGGTTTAAGAGGCTGATGGGAAGAGAAAAGAAGCAGTGTCATGGTATGACACTTCCTCCAAGGAAGCAGGAGAATCCAAGAGAAGGACCCCAGGTACTCAGCCCCTCAGTAGAAATTTGGAAGGGGATATTTCAGGCCTCCTTCTCCAGCACAGGGAGAAGTGGTGAGAATGTGCTGTAGTGCTTGGAGAGCAAAATGGAGGGTTTTCTTAAATCTCTGCTAATAATAATTCTGTCACAGCTACTGAGGAGATGGCTCAGGGCTATTTTGTTAGAGATTGTAAGACCAGATATGAGTAAATCAGGAAGCTCAACTCTCTCTTCTGAGGGGGATGAGCAAGGAGGTTGTTCTCCAGTTCAGATGAATGTGGAGCCCTGTGTTCCCTCCAGGCATCACAGACAGATGACACACATGAAAGAACCAGAGGTATGATTCCATGATACACTGAATGTGATGTTGAGGTCTCACTCTGGGACTGTGCTCCAGCCTTGCCCAGCAGCCCCAGGCAGGGAAACCTCCAGCAGAGGCTTCTCTTAGGAAACCAGGAACCTGCTAAGTTCAGCTCTGGTTACAGCCTTAAATCTTTAAGTCATAAATCTTTTCTGTGACATCCTTGGTGAGGACATTCTCCACCAAACACCTTGCTCCACCGCATGGAGAATGTGGCAGCTGATTTTGGGGATGTATCTCTCTGCTATGGGAAGGGTAGCCCCAAAGTAGCCTTCAGGGAACATCCAGGCCTTGTGAACCCAGTAACCTGACCCTGGGGAGGTCACAGAATCACAGAATCACTATGGTTGGAAAGGACCTCCAGGGTCATCAAGTCCAACCTTTCTCCTAGCATCTCTCT
>JAVSBS010015975.1:0-22252 GCA_033124195.1 Coracias cyanogaster
AACACATTACAGTCACTTTCAAAGACTATTCATAACCTAAGGCAAAGTTTGTTACATAACGAAATCCAGTGAAATATTTGCATTTAAACAAAATAGGTTTGCGTTATGCTGTGGGAGTATTTATGAATGACGGTCACAATGCAGGCTAATACTTGGCATACCGATTCAGGGAGAAAGAACTTAGCAGAGAAGTTTGATTAAAACTGTGAAAAGTAAGAATCAATGCTAGATAATTCAATTACTTCATCAATATCTCTGAGAAGCCTTGACAGAGACTCACCACACCTTAACTGGAAATGTACTGATGTCTATACAACATTTATCAGAATTTTCTCCAACGTCTGGACTATGATCCAAAAATTGGAGAACCCACAAAATTCTTTGGTTTTGAGAATATGAAGTTGGATAAAGCGCCTTGCCCAAACAACACTCCAGTAGGATTTAGTGGTAGAGAGAAGGTAGAAAATCAGTTGATTTTAGTTGTGTTTAGCTTAAATCAACTTTCATTTTTTTTAAAAAATCTTTGCTTCCATCTTTTGAGAAGGAGAGCAATTATAAAAATTAAAAAAATTGAGCTATCATTCCAACCAAGTTTTAACAGTTGCTTCTCCATTCTCGGGTCTCATACCTGACTTTTAGAGAAAATTTCCCCTTTTTTTTTGTGGTGGAGGAGGTCTGAAAAAGGGATTTTCTATATGCTTAAGTTCTTTACTTCAGTCTTCTTTTGGAAAAGCCTGCTAATTGCGTTATCTTTGTGTTTAGATTCCGATTTTTTTCCTCACATTTTTCATTAGAAGTTCCTCTCAAGCAAAATGCTTCACCACTAATGAAATATTTACCGTTTATTAGTCTTAACCTCTCCTCCCCTTTTAATTTTTTGTTGTTGTTGTGTGTAATTTTTATCTTCCTTTTCTCCTCCTCAGATCAGGAGATTTCTGACACCCGAGTAACGTAGTTTATTTGAATGTAAATGCTCAAAGTTATACCAGTGCTGGGAATATTCCTGCTGTTACTCATTTGGCAATCCATAGCTGTAAGAAATCTACCTCGAGAAGACTGGGCACGCATCACAGAAACAGTAGCTGCGGGCAGGGGCTTGTGTGACTTGGCCTACAAAGCTTGTTGCTGTGAGAAATGCTTTTCCAGAACGTTCTGATATTTATTATTAAATCCTCCTCCCCTAATTATAATGATAAACCCTCTTGCTTGCTTACTTCAGGCCCGGTTTCTTCCTGAGATATTCTTCTCCTCGCTCTGACGGGCTTCCACAGTGAATGAACGGGGCCACTTCACAAAGTCGGGATGCCTCGTACAGAGCACTGAGTAGCAGCAAATAACACCCGGCAATCAAAGTGGTGAGTGACTCTGCGTCACCCTCACACGCATCGTGTTTGTCCGGACTGACACCGCACGTGGGCAACACACAGAGGATTGACCAAATGGATGACGTGTACGCAGTAACGTAACACATGCAGAATGCATTATTCATTAGAGGAGTGCCCTTCTTTCTCAATACCTGGCTGCCAGGCATCCAGGAGAGCAGCCAGTTGGGGTTTTTTTCCCTATTTGCATGACATGTTACATATGCTTTCTGTAATATATGTGTGCCCTCTGGGTATTCTCACTGGATGCAAAAGTGCCTTCCTAATTTTGTCCCTTTGTACAGCCCAGGAATTCCCATGCTGCACCCTAACACTAGCTGATAGGTCACACAGCCTCTTTGAAAGAGAGGCTTAGGGCCAGGCCCAGTTTGCTTATTGAGCTTTGTAATTTTTGCAGTTCTTTCGAGTCAGCTCATCCCTTTAGGCAGTTCAAACACCTTATGCTCTGCCTGTCACCAAGCAATTACCTCCAGCACTCTGAAACAAAGCAGTCTTCATCTGCTGCTCTGTGGCCGTGGGAAGAACTCGGGAGGAAGAAATCAGTGTCTCCTGAAAATGAGCTACTGCTTGCCAAGTAGGTGCACTGAGGCAGAAGTCAAGTGTGATTGAAAGTAGAAATGCAGCTCCAGCAATAGTTCTCTCAGTTTTATTATCATCACCAATATTGCTCAAAGCTGACATATTCAATGAAGAGAGAAGGAAAACCTCTTAAGAGTTCCAAAATGGCAATAGAGCTTTCTGGGAGAAGACACTGCAACTTTTAGCATGCAAAAGTTTCTGGAAGGCAAGTCCTGGAAATGTTCAGAGGTGCTAAAGTGATAGAAATTTTCAAGAGGTGGTTTTGTTTGTGGGTTTTGTTTTTGGGGTTTTTTTTGTTTGTTTTTTAAAACATGCACCCTAATAGCCACCACAAGATTATGGAACTAGCCCAAACCCAATAAAATCAAGAGTTTAGACCAGGATTTACATCTCAATACAGGAGAGCTTTTAAAGTTTAAGTTTAGCTTTCACAGAAGTCCCACCATTTGCAGCAAACAACCAAGGTGACCTTGCTGAACTGGAAGTCACACTAGGCTACACTGCGAGAAAGGAATGAAAAGACACCATAAGCAGCTTGTATACTGTGTAATGGCTACGTACTAAAGAGCTCTGCTGCCACTCTGCAATATGAACTCTCACACTGCTTTGTCTAACTCTTCCTGATCAACTTCAGCAGCTGATAGACCACCCACCAGGCTGAACCATGGGCAGTGCAGGAGGAAGCTCAGAGAACCAGACACCTTGTAGCTTTGCAACTCATGTTGTAAAACCTGAGACTGTTCTAGGTTAAGTAGTAGAAAAGACAAGAAGAATGACATCTTTCACCGTCTGAAAGATATTTGAGGACAAGCAGCAATTTGCAGAATTTTTGGTTTAAATTAAATTAGAGAGAACACAATTAGAGAGAAATACAAATTCCTGACAATGCAGCAGGCCTGCTTGCAAGGGAAGCTATTGTAGAAAAGCCTTTGGGGTTCAAAGAAGAGCAAAGAGCTCTTCTGTTTCAAAAGGGAGATTCAGAAGTAATAAAGGCAAATTGTGATAAACACAAATTTTTTCAAATACATTCCTGATTACATGTTAATAATTACATGAGGCTAAATGATAATCTTCAAAGCTTGAAAGAATTCTAAAGAAATCAATGTATCTGGAGATTGTCTATAGAATGTAATTTACAGACAATGAAATTAATGTTTGACCTGATGCAGATCTTAGATTTTATTCATGATCCAGATCTTCCAGTAGATGGCTGTGAGTGAAATAACTGGTCCCAAACAGCTTCCTGCTAAGGTGCTGCACATGGCTGAATTTCAACCACAGACATATCAGAAAAATCATAAAGAAGACTTGCTCTGTCTCTAGACTTTCTGGTAGTCTCCATTATCAGAAAGCACCACTGTTTCTTTATTTTGTCATCCAAGGAACTCAAAATCCAACACCTTGCACAAACTGAACTGCTTCCCTAAATCCTGATTCCTTCCTGCTCCTCTTCTGCTCCTTGTTCCCCCAAGCAGGCACCCTGAACTGAAAGTTCTTGTCACAGATTTGCTGCTTTTCTCCTATTTTCTATGCTAGCCCTGAATGATATTTTTTTGTACTCTATGTCCCTTGGTGTTGTCCTAACCACCCATGGTTAGGACCTGTAACAGCTTGTATGTTATTAAACACAATTGATACGGCTATTACCAATTCTTCGCATACAAACAAACAAGAGATTTAGTAACAGTATAAGTTTAGCCATTTGTCCTCTTGTACTGTCATTTACATAGTCCTTGGTTTTCACAAGATGTTCCCTAAAGGAACCTCACGTAACAATGAGCTACCATGCTGCAGGCATCTGCGACTCAGAACCAAAGGGCAGTATATATGCATGCACGTATTATCAGTGTATAAATATCATCTGTGCTATTTAGATTTAAGGAGAGAATATTAGGCATAAAAGTATCATAGAATCAGAGAGTCATTTAGGTTGGAAAAGACTTTCAAGATCATTGAGTTCAGCTGTTAACCCAGCACTTCCAAGTCCACCGCTAAACCATGTCCCTCAGCATCACCTCTGTACATCTTTTAAATCCCTCTGGGGATGGGGACTCCACCACTGCCCTGAGCAGTCTGGCCCAGGGCTTGACAACCCTTTTGGGGAAGACATTTTTCTGAATGTCCAGACTAAACCTCCCCTGGTGCAACCTGAGGCTGTTTCATCTCATCCTATGGCTTGTCCCTTGGGAGAAGAGACCAACCCACACCTCGCTCCAACCTCATTTCAGGTGGCTGTGGAGAGTGAGAAGGTCTCCCCTGAAACACGACGACACAAGTAGTTCTCAAATCTATTTGAGAATTTCTTTTTAAGAGGCTTTAACACTTATTTTAATGGACAGAAATTACTAAGAACATTATAGCCTTAAACTCTTAAGTGACATGATCTTAAGCAATGAGGCAGCTCTTCTAGACCTGGAGTAATCAAAACACACAGGCTAATTTAGCAGACCCGGCAAAAGAAACCTGCCCCTCTAGAGATGGAAACCTGCCAGCGATGGAGTGGCAAAGAAAACCAAGCCTAGTGACTAAAGAACGCGGCATTTGAGCAACCCAACCCCTGGCCGAGCTGCTCGCCCGGTTCCCCGCATCCGACCCGAACCGCCCCGCGCCGCCGCCACCGCCTGCCCCACAGCGCCACCTAGCGGCGCGGGGCGCGCCGGGGCCGGGCACGTGGCCAGGCCGGACACCGGCGGTGCCCGCGGGGCCGTTAGACTGAACGGGGCCGTTAGACTGAACGGGGCCGTTAGACTGAACGGGGCCGTTAGACTGAACGGGGCCGAGCGCTGGCTCCGCTACGTGCCCACAGAAGCCGTCCGGAGCTGTACGAGCGGGTCCGAGAAGTGAGCGTCACGCAAGGAAAGAGCCCCTCGCCCCCGCCGCCTCTGCGGCCGATTCTCCTGTTCCTCTACATCTACAACAGGGATGATCCAACGGGAGCCTGGTTCCGTACAAAACCCGCGAGTTCCACAGGCTTCCCGAGAAACAAGGCTTACTGAGAACTACTAAGATGGACACTCTTGAGCTTCTAAAATGAATTCATTTTTTAAAATGAATTTTTAACTATTTTTAATAGTATGCCATTAGTCATTATTGATTGACATGATCCCAATTTCTCCGTTTAGTCCTATGTCAGAAACATGACTAACAGAGTTGGTACGAGCCAGACGCACCTTGCTGTGTTAGAAGCTCACGTTTACCAACCCAGCGAGTTTAAAATCAAATACCAGTAGAGTAAGGAGGTTTATCCCAGTACAGGCTAAAGATTAATTACTTGGATATTCACTGCATGTTTTACGTAAGAGAAGTCCTACGAATCTAACGGCTAGGGAAGGAAAAGAATGTAAGCCTTCTGTACAAGAAAAAAATGAATCTCTACCAGGAGTATACATAATTAATAGTGTATACTCCTGGACAAAAAACTGCTGGTAGCACAAGAGGAAATCAGAAATCATTCCCTTTATATTGTGTAACAATCGGAATAAAAGTGCATGAGCTATATGTGTTACAAAGTTTCCAAAGAAAAAAATTCTCAGAACCAAAACAATATTTGAGCTTCATTTCCTCCACTAGAATCATTACACAAGAAAGGAGACATTCCTAAAACCAGTGAAGTCATTCAGGCTGCTCTCAGGGCTGGCTGTGGTTACCTAAACTACTTCTATCTCGCTCTTTTGACTAGATCTACACTAGAACCTCTTCAATGTGTACATACACATTAAGCGTATGTACTTTAAGTGTCAAAATTTGATTGTGATTTCATTTGAAATAGTTTTCCACCAGGAAAGAAAATCAACTATGTAAAGAAAATAAGAATATTCAAATAAGAACTTTTACATAACTGAATATCAGATTTTCAGTGGGGAAAAGTTATGGTGTCAATGTGCATTAGTTGTAAACATCTGTTTGACTTGATATTTGGTGTGGGACAAATGACCAAAACTGGAACTTTTTTTTTTTTAAGAAAAGCTTCCACTCAATGTATCAACAGTTCTACTTTGAGATCCTAAAAGAAGGTCTTTACACCTGCATGGTTAACACCAAAGTGATAAAGTTTTCATTACTGAGAAAGCAACGTATCTCGGAATAGGAAGAGATACATCACATCTGAATTATAAGGGAATTATCTGGATGCACCTTTTTCTCTGCACATTATTTTTGGATTAAAAAAAAATTTTTTTTTCTCTTTTTAAATTTGATTCTGTTACTTTCTATTAGAATTTAGAATTCTGGACCTTTGAAAAACACTCTAAATTCTCTATATTGGCTGCAACCAAGTAGGCTGTACTACTGTACAGTTTAAGGCCATTTAAAAATAAATTACTCCAAATGCCATAGATTTAGAGCACAAACAATAGGCCCAACTTTGTCTGGGAGACAGGAGTTGATGAAACCTCTCATAATTCTTCCACAGCAAAGATTAAAACAAAACCCAAAAGCTCTAGCCCAGAACTCTGCTAACATCACCGACTATACCCCATGCAGAGGTGGAGGTGGAAGTCTGTTAGGATGTAACTGGGGTTTTTTCTCCCCTAATTTAAGCTTTAATCATCAACAAGTGTTTTATATGAAACAGGATGAACAAATCACAAAGCAAAGTGACTACAGAAATAATTATTGAATGTTACAACGTTGTTTCAAAAACTAAGGTCCAAACTTTCTTTAAACACCTTGAGAAAACGCTTTGCACAAATAGGTATGGATAGTCAGAGTCTAAAAAATGGATGGATGTTTTCTGATCACTTCCACAAAAGACCGGAAAATGGTGTAAAATCTGCAGTAATATCAGTAGGATGGGGGCGAGGGCAAAGCAATTCCCGTGCCTCCGAAAATAAGCTTCATCTAAATCTTTTGTGAAGCCACAAATTTGAAAAAAGAAGCCTGTGCTTCAAAATTTGTAAATTTTGCAGCCCTCCTGAATGTTTCTGTTGCTTAAATTATTTTAAGGTTGTTTTACTGCTTCTGAGTAGGAAAAGTAAAATACATTATAAATATATAATATTTATATTGTGTATTTACTGTATGTAAATCTACCGGTATATGTATACATGTATTTGTATATATATGTTGTTATGCTTTATTTCTAGACTTTAATAACAACTTACTAGTTTTCCTATCAGTCTTGTATTTTTGTATGTGTGATAACCCAATTTATCAAATATTCTTTTAAGCCTACTGGCAGATGCAACCAGTTACATTATTAGATCACTGTCTTTCATAAAAAAAAAAAAGCTTTAACACTTAGTTCTAGCTGTATTTAGAAGTCTGAAATATATAAGCAACATTTATAATACCATATGAATAGTTCTTGCCAGATTGTATGATGCTTTTAATAGGACATGAGAACTTCTCATTTCTTTATAACTGGCTCCAGTGCAGAAACAAAGCAGATTTTATTCCTGTTTTTCAGTCTTTTGCTGGAGGGGTCACAGAAGAATCAGATAGCAAAGTATAATTACCAGATGAATAAAAATAAACAACAATCATTAAGATTGGATTCGTACCATTGACTTCAGGAAGAATACTCATGAGTACAAGTTAACATAAATAAGATCACAAAGCCAGATTTGAAACATGCAACTTTCTGACTAGGCTGTATTTTTGGCACACTAAAATTCTAATACAAAATGACAAATTTATCACGTGGTCTAACACAAAACCCACACCACTGCATATCAGCAGCTCTGCATAATTACAAGGTCACTAACTCTTTCCTCCCCCAAAGAAAAAAGCTACTTCGAGTCACTTTTTATCATGGTACCTGGGAGGTGGGGCAGGAGGGTGCAGGGAAGTATCGAGCAGACAGTAATTGCAGACCATTATATCCAACAACTTGCTTGTTTGTAAAGATTTGGTTCCTGCACCTTATTCATGCACCATTTTACTTTCTGAAGGCACTGTGCTATACTAACGTCATGCAGGTTTGACATTGGAGTTAGACTTTTGCTATTTATTTTCACAACTCTAAACCTCCATTTCACAAGGATACGACGATAACCAGCCATGGATGATCCAGATCTCAGAGCAAAAAAATAAATGCCATTGTCCAAACTTTTACTTACACTGACCTGCCTTCCTTCGTTCTCTGCGATAATTAAATCTAGTAAGCAGTGGTTTGAATTAGGCAGCATTAGCAGCTGCCCAAGAATTCCAGTAGGGAAGTGAAGTGAAGGCTGCTTCTTTCAGGGTTTGCATTAAGCCATCATCAAGGTTGGGCAGCAATAGCCTTAGCAAAGCTCCCGTGCAGCAGGCCCGGTTGCAAGCCCCAGTGGCTACAGAGGCAAGAGGCGATATTAACACTCTGCAGCAGCTACTGAAAGCCTGGAGTTTTTTCCCTGCAAATCCATGATACATGAGCCAGCATAACTAACCATTCACATGCTCGTTATGCCACCACTGCCCAGCTATCACAGATGAGATTGAAGCTTCACTCCAGGAAGAACCATAAATACATAAAAGACCTGGTTTGCCTTTTACAGTCTAGAGATGAGCAATAACAGTAAGTATTCATTTTATACATATAAAACTGTTGGCACAGAGAGACAAAGTGACCTACCTGCTTGGAGCCTAAACTGGAAACCAAACCAAGGCTTCAAGACAGTCCATTGCTTTAGCAGCAAGGGCATGTCCATTCCTGCTGGGTTCTCCTAATGGAGGAGGAGATTTTCAATCCTACCATTTGGTCCCTAGTTAGTTTTTCGTTACTGCAGCCAGGCAGAATGGACAGAGAAAAGGCAGCTTTCCGAACCTCCTGAAAGTAAGCCCATATAAAATGGATGGGAAACAGAAAATGATAAAATCTGAAAACAGCATACTGTATATACATTTTGGAGCATTATGCCCCTTCTTCGGAATTATCAGCTCTCCCTCAACACTCCATTTTCAATTCCAAATTTAAAAAGCAGCAGAACACCTTGCTTGATATTGAAAGCTTTTCAGCTCTGTAAATAAGTTAATATAAAATATTCTTCAGATTGTAAAAAGAGGAAAAAAAAGAAAAAACCTTAAAACAAATTGCTCCCCTAGCCATTGCCTCAGTTACCAAGGTTTGGATTAATTTGGAAACATACTGGACCAAAAAGCACTTTGAGCATTCTCAGTTAAGCTTGCAACATCTGAAAGCCAATAATAATAGGTAATGACAGACCTTCTCGGGCTTAGGCTTGCTTTCTACTCTGTCTGCTTTACAGCCTGTAATCGCTGAATTTTCCACCACAAGGCCACGACTGATCCCTTTTTTTCAGCATTCCTGGAAACGTGTATTAATACACTTAAGACTTCTGAAAGCTTGAGGCAAAGCTGAATGTTACAGACAAGAATGTTTGCTAACGAATTTCAATTTAATTCAGCCGTTAAGACTGAAAGGTACTTAAAACATCGAATCAAGCAGTTTTCAGTCTTTATTCTCCACAGTGCTTCTCTGAAGCACTCTCCTTCATTCTCTATATATGGCCTTTGTAACTCAGATACATGTTTATTAAGAAACCAAATAGACTTGCTTAACTATCCTTCCTAATTAGTCACCATTCCATGAATCACTGTAATACACAAAGGTTGTTGATGGTAATTTTGAAGATGCTCATGCTTGGCACAGTGCGCTGTTTGAAAGCAGAGGAAACAGATGGGTGTGGGCATCCCCCCACCCAGCCAATCTCTCCTCCTGCTGAAAAATGAACTGCTCTGCCAGGCCTAAGAACTACTGCCCCGTCCACTCCTACTCTGCTGGTAGTGACTGCAGCAGCAAACACCTCTGGACGCTAAGACCTGATCAGTAGGAAGGATAATTCAGCCATCGCAACAGCAAATACAAAATAGAAAGAAAATCAAATATATAAAACCTATAAACATTTGAGCTTAACCAAATGGCTCTTAGACTCACCTTCACTCTGCTCTAGGGACTGGAAAAATCTGGGAAGAAAATCCAGAAACCCAGCCAGCCTCTTCACTCTCAAACAGCTTATTCTCAGGAGTAATTCACAAATTAGGTTATTTCTTCCATATTACACTGTTGCTAACACCATTCCTATTTTTTTTTTTTTTAAAGTCCTAATTACACAAGCGGCTCTACAAAAAACAACATCCTAAGTCTAAATCATTCTGTGTGCCATGGTCATCAGGCACAGAGTTCATCTATGATGAAGACTGAAAACAGAACTGAGCTGTTAACACTGCACATGCCTACAAGCTACAAAAGCAGAGCTTCTGCTCACAATTTTAAACAAAAACGTGGCGATAGACTTTTCAGAATACTTCAAAATGCAAACATATTATGCAAGATGCATATGAAGTTATTACCAATTCATTTGCATGACTTCAAATATTTAATCTCCTTAAAAACTAACCCCAAAATTAATACTGTCCCCTTTTTTTCTAGAGAGAGTTCTGCTTCACTAAATGTTGTAACTAAATGGCTTGTATGCCAAATGGGGCAGGAATTGTGCAACACAACATTCTTGGCACCCCTAAGTATAAGTAATTTACATACAACAAAAAGTCTCTTCCCTCACTCTCATTGTTATCTTTGACTCAAAAGGATTTACCGGTGACAACTGCATAAAACGTACACGAAGGTTACCGCAATTATTCTAGTGAAGGATTTCATGCTGGCTAACGAACACACAAATGCATTTCGCATTTTAAGCTGTAAGTCCATATAGATAAAGTCTCCCAAATAACTCAGTGTACTCATTTCAGTTATTCACATCTTTATGATCTCAAAATGGAGGGCTTAACACTAAAGATGATAAATACATTAAGGATCACAACGGCTTTGGATGCCTCTGTACTGGGGCACTTAAATTGCATGCAAGTAGCGCCTTCGCTTCCTGGCTTTGCTTTCTCCACATTCTTCCTTTGCATTTTGTTCCACAAAGTCTGGAATTCTCATTACCGATGGGCTCGCCCCAAGGATAAACATGTATAAAACAAATATAAATAAACTCAGTCCAAAATCAGCACAGGATTTTTGCTGAAGGCTGAACTACTTACCAGACAGAGAACTGCATTTTGGGAGTAAATGGAAAAATGTGAGGGGTTTTGGTTTTTGTTGCATGGGGGATTTTTTGGTGGTTTTTTTGTTGGTTTTGGTTTTTGTTTTGAAATAATGGGAAACATGGACAGAAGGCTTCATCCACTTTCCAGCTCCTATAAATATTCTGCTGGCTTATATTTATCATCAGTATGTTTTTCATGATATTTTGAGAGTTCTTACATTAAGATGCTTCAGCTGCATTTGTTTATGTTCAGTTCAAAATAGACACAGACTGAATGCAATTAACACTTAGCAATTTTATCTAGTTAGCATCAACTCCCTTACAACAGCACTCGGTGCTGTACATTTCAGACTGATTATTTAATTGTACTGTAGAAGCTCAAACTCTGCATTGTCCAGATCTGTGGCAATAAACTGTTCTGCCACTGGCCTGCTGGACAGCTTTGGGAAGGTTACTTCACATCCCTGGACCACACAGTTATTCCAGCAGAAATGGGGAAGCTGATATGATAACACAATTAAATGCTTTAAGACCTACATAGGACAGATATCTCCTATGGTGGGTACTTCATTAATTCACTAAGGACAGATGGAAGAGACATTAGTTGTGTATCAGATTGGACACAGAATTCCAGATCCAGATGCAGCCTCACACGTGCCAAGTAGAGGGACACAGTCCTGAGTAACTGGATTTAACTTCTAAAATGGCCCCGCTTTGAGCAGGAAGCTCAAGGCCTGGATACCCTCCACAAATCCCTTCCAGCCTAAATGTTTTTAGGGTTCTGTGATTTCTAAAGAGATATTAGATTTGAATAAAAATATGTATACAAGAGGTCTTTGAAATGCAATCCTAATGTTGCTGCTTTTATGTTTCAGAGAACTAAGAAGAGCCAATGAAAACATACAGCCCTTCACTGTATGTGAACTTAGAATGACCAAGCACACTTCTTTATAGGCAAATAATCACTGAAATTCTTTCAGAACAGCGTATTCAACTATTTTAAGAATAAAAAATAATAGGGCACCTTTTGTTTGAGCCTCCATCCTGTTTCTTTCTTATGGAACATACCAGTAGACCTCGTTGACAGCCTAAAATTTACAAAGGGAAAAAACTTCTGAGGACTAAAGGTAAAACTAGAACAGAACGCACTCGATATGCAGAACGATCATGTCATTCAGTTAAGAACTTGCTTGGCAATCTGGCTGCCTAACTCCCCAGAATTGATGGAGTTCAGTGGGTCACCTTCAGCAGTATTGCATCAGGACCAAAAATCAACCTCAGCTACCTGGAATCCTGACAGAACTCCCCTCTCACAAATCAGGGAGCGATGCATCCCACTTTCAATGGTCCAGGAGCTACTGTCCTTTTAACCTTTCCTTCACATAACTGACACTGGTTTTTAAAAGCTTCTGTTTAATGTCTTTTTAGAGAAGGAGAAGGTTCTTGCAGCTCCATATACAGTTAAGAGCATTGTTTTGGCACAACAGATCCTGCCAGGACAGACAGGCACAGAAATTCTTGGCTGTATGCAAGCTATTGTATAATCTGGGCACGAAGAGAATAGTATTTTCCATTTCTTATAACCACAACAACAGAGCTATTGCATACACTAGGGATGCCAATTGTATCATGGATTCACTCTCCCACTTTTATTTTGTACTAAAAATGGAACAATTTGATAGAAATTACATCTAGAAAACCCGCAGAGGATTAATTTTTGTTCTTTACTCTTTCCTGTGAGTTTTCAGGGCAAAAGGGCGTAACATATGAGTAAAGTGCTACACAACAGCAGAAGCTATCAGCGTGTTAGGTTTCTTCATAATGAAAAATTACTCAAGTTCACTTTCTGATAACAGATTTACATGAATAATTTTTAATTAATATGCTAATGTGTTACTGTTTTCTACATAAATTCTTGCTTTGTCTAAAAGCCAAACTCTTTGCCATCAGTTCATCTAAAAGATTTGCCTTCATCAGGTCAATGACTTGCTGAGACTGATCTACAGAAAAAAACTCATTAGTTTAACAGGTTTATTTTTATTACACTGATTCCTGAACTAAGTGTTTTCTCTGCATGAGGTACATAGCTGTGGTTAGGTAATGGGGACTCAAAGGGTTATTGCTGATATGTAACACAGGAAATTAGTAAGATTTATATGGTTACTGTGCTAAAAATCACTGTTAATACAAATGTTTACTCATTCTGGGACATGAAAGTAACACCATAATTTAACAGTATTATTGGGAACTTTCTGTTTCATTTGTGATAACCAAAAGACTAAACAAAACAAAGACACCTATAAAAATCTTTTCTCTCAGCTTTCTAGATAAACTACTCCAGATTACTGTTCTACAGGATACATAAACAGTTAGGGCTAAATGGCTCATGCTGTGGGAGAATTACTTATGCTAAGTTAGCATTGGTATCAGTTTATTCCTGGGACTCCTTTCTTACTTCACAGATGGAAACAACAGAATGTAAAGTAACGGTGAAATGTATTTCACAAAGCCACTGTCACCTCTCAGGTGTCTCATCAGATAGCACAAGCCTCCTGGCAGGATACTCTGTTATGTGAGTCGAGAAGGGGATAGATACATAAGACTAGAGAACATAGCAGGAAACATGAGAGCTAGAAAACAGAGTACTGGGATAGCAAACGGTGAAACATCATATTATTAACTCAAAAAAAGCCAAAACACTGATAAGGTTCTTTATTAAAAGGGAGGTTATTGCCAGCCACTCTTGTGAAATCTAAATATAAAAGAACAAAATAAATATGAGGCTACTCTTCAACAGTCTCAACTGAGTAAGATTAAAAAAAAAAAAATTACTTGAGTTTTAGCACTGCAGTACTGACATATATAACTGAAATTTCTAGCATTTGAACTGCAGGAAGTAAATACTTTAAAGACAAATCTCTTAACATGTATTATTCTAAGATCCTATAATTTCAAAGCAAATATATATTTTCAAAACAAAACCTCAGAGGAAATTGTGTTTTGTAAGGTATCTTTATATTTCCAATCGAAAAATAAAAAAGGAAAAAATGGTCTATCTAATCATGCTGTCCATATATATATATATATATATATATATATGCCCCCCAGCCAACCTTTGATTTTTCTGGCCAACTTAACTAAAATTAATAAAGGGGTAGAGATTCTTCTATAATCTAATTGTGTCTCAAGGTTTGCAGAAATCAGTTTCTGGTCATAGGTGCCAGAAATTAGTGCTGTCTTTGTGTGAAGGGGAACACTTAAGTATCTGGGTCGAGCAGAATACAGGCAGCGTGGAACCAACCAAAGCAGTAAGCGCTTACCGCCCATCTGCGAGTTTGGGAACTCGAGAGAGCTGGGGATAGCTGGGGGTATTTTGTGGGTAGGCAAAGAAAACAGAAGGGGTTTTGGTCAAGTGAAAAGCATTTGATAATGAGAGGCCAGGGAGCTGGGTAATACCCTTAATACAGTTAGTACGGAAATGAGCAGAGTAAAACCCTACAAGGAATTAGACTGCAGCAGTTCCACTGCTTTCACAGTAATTAGCTGCTCGTGTTCACCCTAGCATGACTTGGACGGTGAATTGGCCAAGTGTCAGCAGAACAAGGAAAGTTAATTCTACTGGCAGGTCTACCTCACAGAATTGGAGATCTGCTAGAGAAATTAAGATCACTGCCTGATAAGAAGGCTTTCCAGATATCCTTAGAATGCAACTTGAGCAAAATTGACTTTTACAAAGCAAGCTTGCTCCCTTTAACTGTTCTCCATTTAATACAGAGTTTTACCCTGTGCATAGCCTGGTAAACTAAACCTTGCCCTTGCAAATGTACAGAAGACATTAATATTTTCCTGTTGTTTATTATACAGTTTTGTAAATTGTGTTTTGTTTGTTCAGGGATTTTTGTTTGCTTGGGTTGGTTTTTGGTTTTTAAAATACATGCTAGAACCTGGCATTGACAACAGAGATTCAGACAGTTCTGCATTTCATCATGTCAGTAAACAAATTTTTAAAAAGTGCTGGTTGGCCAATTTAGGCAGTAAAAAGCCTGAGAGAACTGGAGTGCAATTTGTATGCTGTCACATCATTCATCACAACAATATTAACCTTTGAACTGTGGCTAAAGCAATTCCAATTTCATAACTCCCCAGAGGATTCACCTTGGTAATACGCTGCAGCCCCTCTGTGGAGGTGTAAGGAGCCTTTCTTCCGTCTTTGTCTTCAGTTCAGGGGGAAGGCAACAGCCAACGCACAGTTTGACTGACTCACAGCATCAAGCCCCAGATCATTTCTCATCTCTACCTCCTCCTATTCTCTTCTATTGCTCCTCTTTGTCTCCCCAAAGGAAATCAAATTGCCTTTTACCAATGAAGGAAATAGGCTTACTTCAAAATTCTTACGTTACAGCGATGGCAATGAGAACAGTGGAGTAAGATTGAATACAGACAAACTTTGTTTCTGAAGCTGGTTAGTCGCTTCATTTCTCAGTGCATATGAAAAAAATCCCCCCACAAAGGAGATGGGAGAATACAGCTAGCATGAGAGAACTTCCTCACTTCATCCTTTACAGCCTAAGTCAGCTTACTGAAGCTGGCATTTCATGTTTAGCAATAGGCAGCTGTCACCAAAAACTGTTTTGATGGCATCAGATGACTACAAGAACTCCTGGCACTGCCTCAAGGTTCGGTAAATTGGTCAAATTTTAAAGCTGTTCAAGTTATTAGTAATTCTGGGCAATGACAAAACTCTTACAAGTAACTGTTTTAAGACCCCACCATGATATGGCGCTGGTTTTTGTTAAGTGATTGAGTATGACTGAACTTGTTTCTTGACCAGTCAAGGTTAAACATCATACCAATGGATTCAGCCTCATTACAAATATGCAAAGAAAATATCAGTGCACTGAGCCTCGTAGAACTACTCTGGATTTATCACTGTATTTGTTCCCCTTCATTTTAGCATCATTTTAAATTTGACGTCACCCTGATGTTGAAGCTGTAATGAAGGTAGAAGCTGTCACATGTAATCATTCTTACAGTGCAGTGTCTAGTGGCTAGTAAGTACATGACTTAAACTTATACGTAATCTACCTTGCATTGATTCTGCCACTAATAGCTAATGTACATAAACTCTTACATTACAAATGCAACATATCACTTTTCTAATTAAGATGTATTCAAATAAAATAAAATTAAAAAAAAAAACACCCACAAAACTATCTCAAGCACCTACCTTTTATGAAAGGGAGAAGGGTCAAGAATATATCAAGTCCCAGAAGGATACGGCTGTTGCTATCAAGTTTGGAAAGTTTAGCAAATTAAGGTGACTCTCCAGAAACCTTCCAACGCTGAAGAGTAAGCAGCAAAAATGAGGATTGCTGGAATCCTCATTTTAGACAGACCACCTTTAGACAGGTGATGACCATAATCTTTTTTTGATGGATATATAGCAAGTACATTCTCTACTTAATGGTGCTAAATGAGTAGATACTGTTCCCCTTAGCTTCCCAGGATCTCTTTTTTCCTCATAGAGGTACCTCTGTGGTCTTCATAACTATTCTCTGAGCTTGAGAGAGATTCATCATTGCATCTATTCTGCAGATCAGGGCCCAAGACACAGACTGTCTTTACTGTAATAGGAAGCGCACACTTAAAAGCAGATTTATCTTTTTGATCTTATGCGCTTTCAGAATACATCACTGTTGGTAAGCTTGGCAGAGGAAACATTTGCATCAGTCATAGCAAAAACTGAGCTCAGGATATTTGTTTGGAGACTGGTTTGTTTTGGGTTTTTTTCACGTCTGCTCTGCAGTCCATTCACCCACATATAGCCAAAACCTCTGTTCTGGCAGTGAACACATGCAGACCTCTAGAAGAGTGCTGGATTCAACATGGAAATGCAGATTGCAAGGAAAAGAAGGCCTTGAGAGCAGTTCAAGAGCAATACAAGCAGAGTTGCTTGATCTAGGTGAGGAAAACCAGCTCGATAACTAGTGTAGACACATCAGCCATGTGCTATGCACGGTAATGAACTTGCTTCGAGTGAGCCACCGCAGCGTGGAGCAGCACTGCCCTCTCCAAGGTAACACACATTCAGTGCAATTTGCCAAGGTCACAAAGCAAGCCACTAAGTTTTGATTTCAGGACCTTAGAAGAATGACTATCAGCTCTTTGTTTCTTACCAGATTTATATGCTGAGCTTAGCGTATAAATACCCGCTCTGATGCTAACTGGTGTTTGTATGAGAAAAGAAACAAACCCTACTGCTGCAAGGGTTGCTTTTATTTCTTGTTTTTGGCTCAAGAGATAAAACTTCAGTTGTGCATTTGAAGTTTATTTCCAAATGAGTGAAACATTACTTGTGCACACCTGAGTTCCCGAGATCGGGTCTGAAGTTTACGTTTTATAGTAGTCATGATTTCAGTATAATTAATATGTCAGAGAGAAGTTCCATTATTTAGCCAGATGCCTTCACTTAACTTCCATTCATGGAAATATTAAAACCAGTGAAATGTTAAACAGGATATTAAAACTTTTCTCAAACACACAAGGAGTTCAGCTATTTGATTATGGTAATTAAAGTGACAAAGAACAGCTGAGCTCAATTGAGCTAGTCTGGAGTATCCCACTATGAACAGGCACAGAAAAAGGAACACCCAGCAAAGACCTAGTAGCAAAGCAGGACTTGCTTTTGAAGGCAGCTTGTTCATTTTCTTCAGAGTTTAATACAGCCCTTCTCACACTGACACTGAAATACAATCCCATTTAACTCCACATCTGAATATCTGAGAATCAGCCGTAATGTAAGATGCTTCCAAAATGCCACAAATATCTCTCATGCTATATCAGACAACCAGAACCCAGAAACTGAAACAGTTTTGGGTAGGACCCACAAACCATGACAGTGAATGTCACAAGCAACAAGCATTTTTGAATGAACTTCAGTTCCTGTGCTTCATAAATATATAATCCCACATCCAGTGAGACTGAAGTTAAACACTAAAGTATTTGATCCCAGATCTTAAAAGTTAGGGTTGTCTTCTTTATGGGACTGAAAGACACAACTCCCTTTAGTTCAGCCCTCCTCAGATAGTTCTATCTCAGGGTAAACAGAGAATATAAAATTTACCTTCTAAAGGTATCTATAGTACTTCCGAGTGCATAGATTATGTTACACTATTTTTTTTGCTTCCTGAGTGTGATGCATCAGCGATGGGTGGAAAGGAACACAAAAGGGCACAAAGAAAACCTGAAGATGATGTCCTGGCAGAAGGAATAACTTTTCCAGCCAGTATCAGTTACATCTAAACCAAAGATTTTAGAAAGAAAAAAAAAAAAAAAGACTTGGAACCACTTTCCTCATTATGCTCAAGCATAAATAAATCTTAAATCTCAGAAACAAAAGTACTTTTGCCATTCTTAAAAAAAAAAAAGAAATTATTAAGAGGCATAGGTCACATCTTGTTCACATTGAATTGCCATCAAAACTTCTGACTGAAATGAATTTAGGAACTGGTTTTCAAAAAAACAGAGGTGGAGAGGAAAAATAATCAGAAAGAACCTCTGTAAATCACAGGACTATGAGATGTAAACTGGCAGCAATCTCTCTGAAAGCATCCTGCAGCAAAACATAACAAAAGGAAGCTGCTGATACAACAAAAAAACCTCCCCAAACTGCAGAAGATGAAAAGGAACAACGACTGAGGAACGGAACAGTAACACTTCCACTGGCTGTAAGAGCCACTCTACAAGTGACAGAGGATGTTCCTCCTACCACTTCAGGTCTTCTATTTATAATTAATTATTGCCTTCATGTATGTATAAACAGGACAGGGAAGTCTTTGAAGGACTCTAGCTCAAAACCTATGGCAGGAGAAGATACAACCTTTAGAAGAATCATGTGTCACTATCACCATGTTACAAGTTTTTCATTTATTTTAAGTGCTGTCAACTGGATGGCAAAGCTTTGTAAGATTTCTGTGCTTGCTATCGCAGCTCTTGTGCAGCACATTTCAGCAAGACTCATACTATACATGTATGAACCATGAAAAACTTGGACCAAATTTCACTTTCAGTTGTATCATTATAGATCTATAATTTAACTGTATGAATTACATGTTATGTAGCATCAGAGTTTGAACTGTTAGGATCTTCAATATCTGACTCTTTTTAAGGTTAGGTTACAAATTAAAGAAAATTCATAGATCTACACACACAGACAGCATCAAACTCAGTAGTCTAAGCTGCATTCTATGTCAGATGAGAACAAACAAGTTTATCATAGCAAAAGCCTCAAGCTGTATGGTACCTATTAACAGAAAAGTTACTAAATATTAGCAACGTCATTGTTGTGAAAGGAAAAACTAAACAACCAAGTGGCTACACAGATTGGAAGGTTACACAACTGGAACAGAAAACAAAAATTCAAAACAAAGAATTACAGGGCAAGAAAAATGAAAAAATTAAAACCGTATAGTTACCAGAGTTGTAACTCATTATGCTTGAAGAAGCAGGATAACTAATTTACATGTTATGCACATTTCTTGCAAATTATATTAGTAAGGATCTTTAACAAACTATCAAGAATATGACTGTATTGCAGGTTGGAAGGCTGTGCGGTATTCTGAAAACTGCCCTAACTACTAGTATTCCTAAAGAAAGAAAAGTTAGTGTCTTCCAGGAAAAAAAATATGCGATGGAGAGCACAAAACAAATGTAGTGAGTTTTGCTCAAGTGTCTAAAGAAAATGAGGTAGAAGTCATGGAAGAAACTTAAGTGTTCTGGCTAGACTGATCATGAGGAATTTGTGGTAAGCAAAGACCATTTTATTAATTATACTCACACTGAACAGGCTTCTGAATACTTTAGAAAGGTCCCTGAAAAGGCAGAAAATTATTTCATTTAAAACTCCTGACATTAAGCATTTAATAGAAGCAAAAGGCATAACAAATTCATATTCCATGCTTATAGTAAGGAACTCCTAAAATACGTCATGTGGCAAGTATATTGCTATGACAACAGATACACATGGAACTGACACATCAGGTAACTTTCTCCTCCATAAACCCTCTGACTAAAGAGCAGAGATTTTTGTGTGTTATATTTTAGTTAAGCATGTATTAAAAAATGTTCCATTACAGAAAAAAAACTTTATTTTTCAACAGTGATATTTTACCTAAACAAAATTTTCAAGAAATGTTTTCATAAAAAAAAAAAAAAAGGAAAACTTAATTGATAGTGTAATAAACAGACTTCCAAGAGGCTGCATGAAAACCCAGAAGGATCTTTCCCTCTGCATCCACAGCCCAACATGCTGCTTGGCATTCCAGATGGGACTGTGCAAATCTGCTGCGCGCAGCAGCCATGGGATGGATTCTTCTCTCCACTGGATTGAGACAAATCAGAAGTAGCTCTGCCATCAATGCATTTATGCAAACAAAAACACTTCAGTGTGTTCAAATTCAAACGCGTTCAGTTAAATTGTACAAATCAGGCCTTCAGCTGCTACTCTAGGAGGTTGCTTTCATACTAGGTATAATGAGGTAATTACAATTAGTGCATTTGCTATTCTTCTACTAGGAGTTTCTAAGACAGCTGTTAAAAGTTCTAAAAGACAAAGCAGTATTAAGGTAGCATCCAGAAGAGTTCCTCCACTGTGAGGGATAACAGCAGGAAACACACCGAGAAAACTCTGATTTACAGGGAATGGACAAGTGGCCCCAGCCAGCCTGAGCTGTTGAAAACTGTGCTGGGGAAGATGCCAGACAACCACTGTCTCCCACTGTGCTGCAGCTCGCTTGGCAGGACAGTTGTTTGACTGTCTTCAGCGATTTATGGTCTTAATTGTGTTCATTATCAGATCCATCAAAACGCTAATCTGACTGTCTAGCATATGCATTTGCTTAGGAACAAGCTGTCTAAATATTTTGTCAACTTGTACTGCAACTGGCATGAGGACACTGCCTTTTTGATTTCCTCCTGTCTTAGAGAGTTGTAGAAGAGAGATTGAAGGGGGTCAGCAGATGTTTGCATTCTTTTTCCTAGCAGCATTTCTCTACCAAATGACAATTAGTTTATTGTACAGTTATATTTTATTCTTTACTACTACCACAAATGACGCCTGGACTGTGGGAAGATGCCTTGGCACATAAAACATTAATAAATACTGAATTACATATTATTGTACAGGAAAGGAGGAGTGAACCAACCAAATACAAAGCCAGCAGCCTAGCCCAAAGTATAACACAGACCAATGTTCATTTAAAGAACCAGGAGAAAAACCCCACAACACATTACAACCTACTTAATTACATTTGCGTAGCAATTCACAAGCCAGACTCTTGTCCTGTGGTTTCTCCAGAGGTCACTGAATCAACAACCTATAATTCAGTTGTATACAACAACATACATGGAAAACAGTTGCTCAATTTCAGTTGCTCCTGTATTTGAGTTCTGTGGGACTTCAACCCCGAAAACGTGTCTGTTTGCATATTTAGATCCCGTGACTGTTGCATGAAATCAGTTAAGCCAAAATTATTTACCAAGATATCACTGTCCCTAATAAAACATGCACTTACATTTTAAAATAACAAATACAAAGTTCAAAAGGACTCCTGTGGATATACAAAATAAGTGTAGGATTTATGAGAAACTGATGGGAAGAGGAGATGTTTATTTAAGTATCATAGGATGATATTAGCCTGCCAGCTATGCATGTAACAAGTAAAGTTAATCAAAAGAATAGCTCATAGCGTCTTGTTACTTTATAAAAAGGAGTAGCGTTGCAGAAAATTGAAGAGGTATCTTAAGTCAAAAACAGCAGCTGGAAAACAACATAATTAATAAAATAGGTACAAGCACACACTATTCTTGTGAAGCATTAGTAATCACAACCAACAGCATACTAGGTTCCTACTGTAACATAAACCAAAGCAAGTTCTACTAGGATAGATTTAGCAGTATTTTTGCACTTGTCCTTACATTATTACAGAATATTAATGTTTAGTCTCTTCTATTTTGTCTTGAGAATAAGAAGCACTAGAAGGCAGCACTGGTTGGATGGTGCTTTGAGGAAACCCTATTAGCTTTAGATGCACAATAGATCTTAGTAGCCAGGAATGCTGGTTACATTTTTAACTTTCATTACGAAGGAAATCTGCATCAGCAGCAGAATCTCTCTCTGAGAGATAACAGGGCATCACCCCCCACCCATATATTTTCAAGTCAAAAAAATCCAGCATGAGAAGTACAGTTAAAAAAAAGAGAAACAATTTAAATTAGGTTTGGGTAGTTGTTTGGTTTGGGGGG
>JAVSBS010015976.1:0-46119 GCA_033124195.1 Coracias cyanogaster
ACAAAAATACTGGTTTAGAAATGTCATGATTTTAAAGCTTATGTAAGTATTTTTGTGTGCAATGCCTCTCATATTTGAAAGTCCTTTTGCAACTCATGTTTGCCCAAGCTTGAATTCTTACGAATTTTTATTCATTACTTTATGTTCTTTTTTCTAATTAAGAAAAATAATCTTCTGAAGTTTGTTACTAGGTTTGGGTTTGTTTTTTCACTTATTCGGTTTTCTCCCATATCCCCTCCAGTTTGTTGTCACCCTTCCTGAGTTGTGGCCATTGCATTTCAGAAGCAATGAAACCGATGTTAAGTAAGAAGGCAGTAGTGCCTCCCTAGGATATGAGGCTCCAGGTTCCTTATTTCACAGAGAATTGCAAGGACAATTAGGAGGTTTTTTTTGGCCAAAGTCTTGCTCCATGAAGGTGTGTTTAGCCAGGTTCTCTGCAGAGTTGCTTACATGGCAAAGTAAGGTCTCCTACTGTTCTTAATCTTTTTTACCTATTGTTTAACTACTCTTGGTCACCTTTCCGTGTTGGTTTCAGTGGAAGTCAGCGAAGTGTCCTTTCTGTGTTGCTTTTGCCCATTCTTATCCTCTGTTGAGGATCATGCCATCTATTCCATGAGGAAGGTTTAGGTTTTCCAGGTCATTTAAGAATACCTAGTGCAGCAGCAAGAGTGAATCCCTCTGGGATCTTAGAAGAAACACAACTGCTGTGTGATTATTTTCCATATAAAAAAAAATCCCCTGGTTTCCAAACGTAACTTTAATCTTTTAAATAGCTGCTATATTAGTGCAATATTCATTGTGTATATTGGGAATTCCTTAATTGGAGTGGCATGGAGAACAGTCCCAAGGCAAGTTCTGTGCAGAAGCTCTTTGGATTGGTGCGTGTTACCTTTACCAATCAGATTGTTAATAAAAAAGACCAAATTAGTATTAGTGAATCCATTCTAGGTATCACAGTATTTATGCTATGCTTTTGGAAGCGATGGCAAGAAGACCTTGCTTTCAGTGCTTCAGAGCTTCACCTGGAAGCTGTAGATGGTGATGATTGATACATTTTGAATGAAATGTTTTAACTACTTTTTTTTAACAGCAGTAAGGGCAGGGAAAATACTGTGGATCGTATTTTGTGCCTGAAGCTCTTCTGTACTTGGTTCTGAGAGTTCCCATCCTTTTAGTAAGAATTAAAATATTCTCTCTTCAGCAAGATGTAAAGATTTGAGCCGTGTTGGATTAGTTCCTCTGTCACTGGTAACATTTGTCTTTGTATGGACAGAGCCAGTAGCTGGGGAATTGGGACTAAGAGTCATGCCTGTCACTGCCAAGGCTTGTACCAGCCTGGAAGCAAATCGTGAAGGTAGAGACGTACTGCAAGGGAATATGCTGTCAGTGTTCTCCACTTGTGTTACAGATCACTTCACATTTTCCAAAATACTGTTTTTGATTGTGATTGACAGGTAGTCCTCTAAACAGCTGAAGCTGCATTAGCCTGATGTTAAATTTAAAAAATGTGTGTCATGTTCATCTGGTACTTGCTTGAAAGAATTCAGCCTTTAGGTCATATAGATAACTATTTCATTCAAATTTAATTTAATATTTGGCTTTTGCAGGCTGTGTCGTGGCAGGCTACGTTGCCTTTGTGTGGAGAGCCATGTTCACAGTCTCAGCTCATCAAAATGATTTCTCCTCCCTACAAGCATTGCTCCTGTCTTCCTGCGCTTAACTTCAGCCATCTGGTTTTTATCCTGCTCCTTATTTCTTGCAGGCACTGTTTTGTCTGTGCAGTGGCACTATTCTTATCAAGGGAAAGGAAATCTGTGGTGAAGTATTATAAAGACTTTGCTACAAGGCCTGCTGTGACATAACTTTTCCCATGGAATAGGAGAAGATAGTGAGGTGGGGATGGGAGCTGATGGAAATCACTGGAATCACTGCGTTAGCTGAACAGAGATCACTCCAACTGAAGAACGTACTTGGACGCTGCAGCCACGGCAGCCCAGTAGCAGGGGGGTGAAAGGGGTGCTCCTGTCTAACATGTTCCCCTTACCCCCCCACCCCTCTTCATAGGCTGTCAGCATCCTGAAGGAATTTCTGATGGTTGTATGGGCATGCTGCCACTTGGACCTGTTAGAAAACCTTAACTTCTTTGCTGAAATTCTCTTCTTGTGGCACAGGCTAAATCTAGTCCTGTGCTGAATAGCAGATAACTTATATTGTGCTTACTTATTACGTTCTCAAGAAAGACACGGACATTTTCATTTCAGAAAACAGGTGAATGTGTAATAGTTTGGGAGGCTGTTGTAATTGCTTGGAAAGAGAAATGGAGAGAGGTGCTAATGGATGAGGTTTCTGGTGGAGTGTATGTCTGACTTGGGGGTACTTCTGGGGTTCCAGAGAAGGCTTTTTGCTAGTGGAGGTACCTCAGAGTTCTTACTGGGTTTTTACCACAGCTCTAAGACTCAAATCTTCTGCTGTATGTGTTGGGATGTTAGTCACACATATTTTACGTCAGTCACAATTATTTTATTGTTTTAAGCTTTATGGTGACTGCTGTCTGTCTTTATGCCTGGCAGTCTCTCTCTCTCTTACCCAGACATAAGAGGTTTTATATAATTTAATTCAATATCGTTCTGTACAACAGATACCACTGGTGTTTGGTTAGTGCAGCCTATATTTGTAGCAGGTAATCTAAGATAATGAGCTAGTTACAGTGATAGTTCGTATGCAAAGTTTTATAAGTGGGAGATTTAAATGTTTCTTATAAACAGTTATGATGATTTTCTTAGCTTGTATTTTTGTGTAACTGTCAAACTAATGCTTATTGTAACAACTGTATGATCATTGAGATTTAGTTAAAGCTCCATTTTAAATTCTAATGGATTTTTGGATAGCTATAGAAACTCTGGAAGTGCAGATAGTGTGTTTTAGAAAAGCATAGGACATTTTCTTTCATCAAATGAAATTGTTCTGAGAGGTAAAACCAATGTTTGTTGTTAAACGCATTTCCTACAGAAAGTTCCCTATGGCGTAGTATTTCAAACGTCAAAAGGTAAAGCTTATAAACTGTGAATATATTTAGAACATTTGCTATTAAAAAAGGCACAGAAACATAAACTTTATAAACATATAAAAAGGTAGGTCACTTTAAAGTCTTACTAAACTTTCTGCCATGGTTTATATATAAAACATTTATACATACTAAATAAAACACAGGTAGTCCATGGTGTGGCACAGATACATTACAGGGACTTGCTAGCTGTTGTTGATGGGCTTTTCTTTTTTTTTTTTTTTTTTTTATACTTTCTTGTTTTAACCTGCATTCAGTACACCCTGAAATAACAGCTGTGACAAGGTCAAAGATTGACTGAAGAGAGAAGCTGAACACGTTCCTGCTGTCTGCCCCATAGCTTTGCACAGATGCAGATGTATGGACATCTTGTAAAGCCTTAGCTAAAGTTCTAGAATGAGCCAGATAGGCTTGTTTGGAATTATGTGCTGCCTACCTGTCTGAGATTTAGCAATTTTACATGAAGCATTTTATATCACTTTGCTGCAGTGAGAAATGGTGCCATGGAACAGTGTGCAGGAGTGAGTTGAAACTTAGTCTGAGGGTGCAGTTATGTGAGATGGCTGAACTCGCTGCTGCTGAAAGGGGCTCCCTTCCTCCTCCCTTGCCTTGGCTCTGGTGTTTGTGCAACTGCACAGGGAGCCCGTCTAATTTGTTAATCCATGAGAAAACTATCCCGACTGAGAGGGTGGGCAGCTTGCTTTTTGAGCTGGAGAGCTGCACTGGTGCTGGGCAGGAATCCAGAGGTGCACCAGGGGACGAGCAGGGAGCAGAGCTGTAAGGTCTGAGCTGTGCGGCCTCGGTGGGGACTCTGCCCTGTGGTCCTGGGCAGCTTTTAGATCTGCGCAGCCTTGCCATGTCGCTGTCTTCCATGAGCGTCCAACCCAAATTGTACTACCTGCCTCCCTACCAGAAGCACTTAGTAGGTGTCCATGTTAGCTGAGTGCTTGACTTCTTTTGAGATCACCTAGAATGACATTTCAGATGTGAGCCCCTTCCTGTGGAGCCAACAGCCTCAACACAGGTTACTGAAGATGTTGTTCCTAAAGAAAGAAGTTTTGTATTCTTCCACCTATGCAAAAAGTTTTTCAGTCCCATATGTGTATTTTGTCTTTCATCCTGTTAAATTTAATCGTAGGTGTTTACTTTATACTGCCAGAGAACAACCTTTTCCCTTTGTTTCTTCTGTACTTTTGCCCGCCTTTTATTTTTTATTGGAGATGCTGTTGATTCTGGCATGATGCGGTCATAGGAAGTAGGTTGGGTTTAGAAAAATCTTCATTCCTGTCAGGAAAAAAGCACCTATGACTGGATTATGTTTGTTCTAAACAATACTGGAGCTCTTATAGAGTGGGTGGCTTTTCCTCTGATGTTATTTTTCTTGTATTTTGTCAAAGCATTTACTAATTCGCTTGTCAAAAAGTTATTTGTATGGTAAGTGCCTATTCCATACTTTAAAAAACAACAAAAAGAACCCCAAAACAAAAACCAGTTAAAAGGCAGCACGTTAATAGTCTCACTTCAGACCTTCCTTAGCAGCCTTAAGTGTGACAAAAATAACTTTGAGCGGCATGCAGAGATCAGCCTTTCCAGCGGGACATTTCTTGCTGTACCATGCAAGTGACAGAGAAAGGAAAATTCTTAGAATTTTTAAGCAAAGAGAAATCATGTGCTCAGAGATGATGTAACCCTTAATAATTAAGTACTAGATCTACTTGCCTCACTGGGCAGACTTCCTAGTTTTTGGGTTTACTTCTGCTATTCTCTGTCACCTCTTCTTGATTACTTCCTTGTGTTATTACTCTGCCCGGACTATTGGGGATGAATGGACACTGAGAGTTAGAGCATCCTCAGAACCTCTCTGACCGTGGGTTACAACAAATAGGGACACAGAGCTTTTATTCCTGAATCCCTGCATACGTGAAGTTTCTTATTCCAAAATAATTCAGCAAGAACTTGCATAGGTTTAGACAAGCTTTTATTTGCCTGAATTGCTTTTCATGTTTTTCATCTTCCTTCTACATGCCTACCTCTGTTGCTTGCTTTGGACTGGTGTAAGTGTAACCAATTACAGTCAGCAGGAAGAAGGCACCCTTAGGCATCCTTATCTTAGAGTCATAGTATTTACATAGGAGGATACTAAGGAACATTTATTTCTTAATAACCCGGTATGAATTATACTTGGGGCTGTCATACATCTAGATTCCTTTGTAGATAGCCCACTTTTTCAGCTGGCAGTGTTGTGTGAGAAGAGTTTGAGGGCTCTTGCCTTTCACCTAGCATTTCTAGGTGTCTGGCAATGTGTTCTGAAAGCTTGTGCACATCCCGAACAGGGCAGACAAATGGCAGCTGCACCTGCGTGGTGTGTGTGCAGTCGGGCTGGTGTTTCTTGGCAATACTGAATGTACCAGCGTGCTGCACCGTCCATGCTGCACTTCTTTCTGACCAGGAAATCCCTTTCAGAAATACGGCAACTTCGTGCTTCACACCACATCCTGTTTACTTTCTCTCTTCTTCGTGTCAAAAATTCCAGTGCTAGACAGTGAATAATCTTTCAAATCCGATGTGCCTCCTTTTTGCATTATTCTCTACCGAGGCCGCCAAGAATAGGATTTCTAATAGGTTTTTCTTGACTGTGAACATTTAGCTCATTTGCTATACAAAGAGTGATCCCAGAAATCTGACTCCTTAGGACTCTGAACAGCAGCTCATTTAACCACCTTCAGTTGTTGCTGGGAATGGTGACCTGGAGGCTACTGACACTCAGTGCCACTGAAAACAGCTGGGATTTTCTTCTTTTCCCCTCCAAAAAACTCCCTTTTTCTTATTCTCATTAAAAGATAATACTTTTTTTTCACCACTTGAAGCAATTTTTTAGTTTGTGTGTGTGTATGCTGTTTTGATCTTTATTAATACTTGGTTTTGTTTAGACGTCTGCCTGAACATCAGGAAATATTAAATCAATACCTGCGGCATGTTTCAGGAATTTGTTTTATATAGTGAAGTTTCTCCCATCTCAAATAAATGCCATGTAGCTTTAACTGTTTCTATGGTTTTGAACAGTGCTTATTTTCTAGTTGAAGCATTCACAAGCAACTAAGTTCACAGAGTGTTTTTGGCTAAATAGTAATTGGTGACAACATGGTAGCCAGGGTTCTCTTTTCAAGGTTAGAAATGTACATTTAAATCTGTTTTAGGCTGAAGAAGAGCACTGATGAAGAGATGGAAGAGCTGAATTCAAGGACTATGCTAATTTTATTTATAAAATTAGGTAGTAACACCCAGTGATGTTTCCCTTAATGTAAAGGACTCCTGCTGCTGCATTTTGTGAGGCGCTGTGTGTTGTTAACATGTGAGAGCTTTCCTGGGCACACCTGAATTGGAGTAGAAGTGATGTTAGTCACAGGGCTGCCTCTTCATTGAAGCTAGAGGCTGCGTAGCCTTTGTAGTGTGTTGTGGGACAGGGAAAACACTGGATGGGACATGTAGGTGTGCCAGAAGGCTTCAGCCTATTTCAATGGCCTTGAATCGTAGGCTGTATGGATGACCAGGGATAGTGAGGGTTGTGGTCTCAGCTGTAGGCAGTGAGTAGATGTTGTGATTCTGTGCAAGTTCTGCCACCGTGAGCCGTGCAGCCACTGACCTTCACAGGAGTTCAGGACATTGCCAATCGAGCTCTTAGAAATTTGAACTTCACAAAACTCATTTCAGTACTGAGTGTTTGAAACTCTGTTGTGACGGCTGTAAATCTGAGCGGGTTAGTGTTGGTGCCTTAGTTTCCCTAGATTAAAGAAGAAGATCTTTCGTGGGTTATGGAACTGTAAAGTGCTTGGAGATTGGGTAATGAAAAGAGATGCTGCCTGATACGGCTCTGTCAGTCAATAGGACGTGTGTATTTGCACCTCATACCCTTTCTGTGACATGTCTCAACTTCAGCATCATCTTCTCCACATACTTGGCAAATAAAAGGCTTATTAAGGAATGGGATATCAAGCATACCTATAGTACGCCAAATATAATATTCAAGCTTGCTACAAAATAGGACACTAATAACTGTGGGACGATAAGGGTTGAGAAGCATTTCAATAGGTGAAATGAATTGTATTATTAATAAGGCACTGATGTGGCTGAGCCACATTTTGAGATAATGCTCTGCTGTTTTATATATCTTGAAATAAAATTTTGTTATTAAAAGTAATGAAATCTGTTTGTGTGTATCTTGGCCAGCTGTAAGAGAGGATTATGCGGTGTGCTCAACCATTAATACTGTGGTGATCTTGAGAAGAGTTTTTATTATCTCCAAGTATGCTTTTGACAACAGAGTTTGGTATCACATATTGGAGAAAAAGTGCTAGATTTCCATTACTTTATGTTACAAAAATCTAAAACTGAATAAAGATCTGTAGGAGAGAAGTATTTTTAATTTTAAAAATTCATAACTATTATCTCCATGTTGGGTAAAGAGAAAGTAACAGAAGAGGATAAATAAAAGTGGTAACAGAATAATCCAGTATCTCAAAAGGCAAGAAAAGAAGATTGCAGTTCTTTCCATGGTGTTAGCTACACAGACCATGAGGGGTACTCGTTTTTCAGCAGGGAGCAGTAGAGTAGAAGCTGTCAGGGAAGATGTGTGAATCCTCAGAACATTGCTTGGCAAACAAATGGCTTAAAATTATTTCTGACACTGCATTATAATATAGATTGGGTGGTGAATGTGAGCAAATCCGTGTCTGTTTACGTGTAGGGAGGGATGATGCCGAGTTAATAAGGACATCAGAGTTAGGTTTCAATATTCAGAGCAGGAACACTGAAAGCTCCTCTCTAGACCTTGAAATTTTAAAAAGTGCGTCAGGACCTCAAAACTGGCATTATTCTAGAGTAGTTTTAGGCAGGCTGTAGACCTGTGGAAAAGGGCAGGGGGGAAGCGGGGAAGCTGTAAAAAGCTGCTTAACTGGTACAGCACTCTCTGGTCAGTTTTATTTGCATTGTTCAGATCTAAATGTGGTACTTGTTTTTCCTGTAGGATGTTCTGTCTGATCAATCTTAATGAATTCCTCAAGAATTCCTGATAGGACAGGGAGGGGTTTCCAACAGAAATCTGGCTTGGTGCTGCCAGCCATACTCGCCCCATGGGCTGAAAAAAGACTTTGTTCAATGTACTGCATTTCAACTGTAGATAACCTCATCAAAAAGATAATTGAGATTGTATACGTTAAAAAATAAGAACATAGTTTGTCCAGTCCCTCCATAGTAGCTGAAGTTTATAAATAGTTCATTTATATCTGAATACTGGTTTTCACTTACATAGTTTCAAGACATAGCTTAACAGATTTTTATAAAAATGGAATTATAATTGTCTTTGTTATTAAGAACTCCACAGGTTACTTAATCGGACAAGCCAGCACTTGCACTCAGGTATTGAAGTACCAGACTATTTTGACTTTCCTGAAGTGACTTCGGGTTTTTTGTTTTTAAAAGGATCAAGCATAAAGAGTTCAGACACATTAACGTGGGGATAAAAGGGAAGTGGACCTTTTCTGCTGTAAAATATTTTTATTCTCTTAAGATAAAACAGGCAAAGAATCACAGGAACCACATGAACTTTTGTGGATCCTAGCAGTTCCCTGCGTGTGATTTTCTACCTCAAAATCTATTTCTTAGAAGCTCTTATCTCAGCTCCTAGAAAGCAAGGAAGTCATGAGTGTTTCCTGCTGCAAGTACCTTGAGGCAGTTGTCAGTCCGGTCCTGGCCGTCTTAGCCACGCTCTTGGTGGCTCTGCACATGCATTGAAGTGGGAAATTAAAAATTAATCTTTAATAAAAGAGTGAAGGGTGATTGCCTTGGGTATGTTATGATTTGATATATTCTCCATTGAATATGTAATCTATAATTACGTTAAAAGGAAACTGATGTAATGAACAGACAGTTGAGATTGTCAATAAAATACTACTCTTCTGAAGTACCGTAGTACTAGAATCTGATTCTGAATTTCCATCTTTCTAAAACTTATCTTCTACCATTAGATAGTAATACTTTAAAATATTAACATCTATTTATTTTTTACATGTTAATTCAAAAACAGGCCAGGCAAATGCTGAAGATGTATGCTGCTCCTAAAGGAATGCTCTAAGTACCTTTTTAAGATGCATTAATTTTAGAGATGCTTTTCTTCTGATTTCTCAGTGACTTAATTTTTCAAGTAGCAGATTTTTTTCTTTTGTCCCATGGATACCATAACTGTTTTAGACTGTTAAGTATTCTTTTGCTTTGTGCAAATGGTGGATGAATCTTCAAATGCTAAGGATTGGCTTGTCTTGTACCATGTAATGGTTGGATCAGAGGAATTAGATACAAGGAGTAGAACCGGTTTCCATTTTTTCACAAATCTGCCAACATTTACAAGCTTTGTTCTTGTAGTGTCCTTTCTTTTTTAAGTCTGTCTGTGGCTGGGAAATAGAGGTGAAAAGTCACATGTTGTATACATTTCTAAATAAATATTTTGCACTGAAATTAGTCTCTGGGCTGAGCAGGAGTTTTCCTTTGTTTTCTATTGGAACTAATTTCTGAAACATTGTTTGTCTGCATGGGCTTGCTTTTAAACTTCCAGAAGTGTGTCAGCCTGTCTGTTGGACAGGAATGATTTGATGTTATTAACAGTATTAAACTTGTTTAAGTAGCAACTTTCTTTCTAGTCAAACCCTTCCATCCTTTAATATTCTGATTTCTTAATCATTGCTTTTTAAAAATACGATATCAGACCCATTTTAAGATTAAAGATATCTACCTATAACATTGCTTTTAAATTTTATTCTGAGCTGCAGATAAACTCTAGATGCTGAATTCCATTCTAGTTGAACTGTAGCAAACAGCAGTGAACTCCGTTGTTGTCACCATGGTCAGCTGAAGCGCACGCTGGCTAAAAGGCCACTTATCCTCCATTTCATCTGTTTTAAATTGAAGCAATATTTCCAAATAATACTCTTACATTCTGTCTCCATGAGATGCTCTGAATAAAGGCAAATTAGCAAAAATATTTAAGCAAAATACTAAATATTGTATCTAATATTAAAACATTCTAAATATGAACCTGCCAAGGGATAATGCAAACTGGAACTGTATTTTACATGTTTAAAATGCAGTGGAAAAGATGTAAGCTGCATCTCAGTTAATATATTTTATATTTAGAACAGTACTTTTATTATTTAGAAATCTGTTTGTGATTTTTGTGGTGTTTGGATCTGAAGTGGCTTTGCTTTTGGCCTCTGACTGGAACTCGCTAACACATAGCTAAGGAGCTGGTTGAAGAGAGACTTCTTGGACAAGTGTCTGAGCTTTGGAGTGGAGGGGAAAATTTGTGTAATATTTCCCCTATTTCTCACATACCTCAAGTCAGATAAAATGCAAAGTGTGAGTTTTAAGGTATTTCCTTGTCAGTACAAGGCTGTCACTGTATTTTTAATCTTTTCGGTTTAGAAGTTGACCATCTGCTTAGTCACCTTTCCGCAGGAGTCAGGAAGCTCCTCTTGTTTTCAGTAAGGTCGAACAGGCTGCCTGAACATGAAATCAAATCGTTTCTTTCGTCAACCTCAAATCTGATCATTTGTGTGGTGTGTGCTGGGTTGTTCCCTTTTGCTTTGTTGAGTTGAGTTGTTTTGGATGTCAGACTAGTAGGCCTGTGCTGGAGTCCAAGGTTGGGGCACGGGGCCTGCTCTGTTCTGCAGTCAGGAGCTTCCTGTGCAACTACTTGTCTTGTGGGTGTCTGGTTTCACTTTGAGCGCAGCCTGCACCGTTTGAATACTTTGAAAATTCTCTTGTGATTTAATGTGGCTTTTTAGCAATTTTCCTTTATGTCTGAGGCAGAAGTCACAAGTGCCTAAGAACAAAAGAACAAGGCATTACACCCAGAGGTATCCTTTGCTGCTTAAAAGTCCAGGTCTGTTTTTCACGTAGGCGTTATATGCTTCCCTAGAGCTTGAATAATTGCTCTTACTAAACTTAAAAAAAATTACATTCTTAAAAATTGCCAAGCTCTAATGAAAATTGGTCTAGAAAATAAAGTAGAAAGATGAAAATGCCCTCTTTCCATGTACGGATACTTTCATGTCAAGCAAACTGAAATACTTGTTTAAAGTGGTTTTGTTTCTGTATTTCATTCTGTTTGGATGCCTAGGGGAGCAAGGTTATTTGAAGAAAACAAGAGAATTAAAAATACTTATTTGTCCAGTGCTTATGGTAACTGAATTTTGTTTCCTTGTAGAAGTTATCCTTCCATTTGAGTTTGAAGTTAAGAAATGCATCTATCGCTTGTGTAACGTGCAAACCAGATAGTTGGGTTGGCAAGTGAGGAGGGTGGCAAGCGCAATAACCCTTTTGCAGCTGGAGACATAAATTCATAGGAATTATATTGAAGAATGCTTTGGAAAGAAATTATCACAAGAATAGCAATATAAACGGGTATGTAAAGACTTGATTCCAGGTAGTATGGGCTACCAAAAAACATCACGGTTGAGGTATTTTAGTAACAATTAAGTGCAAAGAGTATACATTTTCTTCCAGAAATTTTACTGGAGAGGTAATAATCTTCTATTAGTCCAACTGATGTAGCTGAAAAAACCAGATTACTATTTGTATCATTTCACTTTCATTGTTCTGAGAATTTTTTGACAGCATCGTTACAGCAGTGAAAAATAATGATGGCTTTTTATAAGACATTGCTAAAAAGACACTTAAATATTATATTAAAATGGAATGGACCTTTTAAATGAAAAATACTTCAGGTGGGCCTGGTTTTCAAATTTGTATGTCAGATTTGTATTATCTTCTAGCAGTAATCACTCCGTTGCGCAGTTAACGACACCAGTAGAAGTAAGAAAGGGGGAAATGTTTTTGGAACATTATATAGCAACTAATGATAACAAATAACAAAGTACTAACTAATGTGAATGTGTTTCTTAAGTAACTAATCTGACGTTTCAGTGCAAGTCGGAACTTGTGGAATTTTATCAGACTTTGAAAGCAGTGTACGAAAGGCTAGATAGCTGTAATGGCATTCGCCATGTGTAATATATTTTTGATAAGTGAATTACATTCTGTATAAGTACATCCATGTAAAGTAAATTGTATAAAAAGAAACCCTAAGGCAGTAATCTTTCAGATTACTGTGCTTATGTTTAGGATAAGATTATGTAAACTCAAGGCATATATGCAGGGTTTTTTTTAGAGATAAGAATCTACATTCCAGCAACCAGTAATTATACAATAAACAATTAACTGTTCTAATAAATACAATGTTTTTATTGAAAGACAGATTCATTTTTGAGGTTGCGGTTGCATTAACTATGGCCTGGGAGTTTGCATTTGAAAAAAAAAAAGGCACAATATACTTGGAGTGTTCTTATGATGCTCATAATTACTAGAATTTTGCGATTCTAGTAAATAACAAGGGTTCTGAGATGCTAAGTCTAGAGGTTATTTTGTATACCAGTGTTAATTCCAGTAAACTTCATGTTACAAAGTCTTTGTATAAGTTTCTTTTACTTCAAGTTGTTTTTATTGTTCAGAGTATTCTGCCTCACATCTCCTAACTTGTGTGTTAGGCTGTCTTGTAGTCTGTGTGATTCTCTAAATGGTAATTATTGCTGTGAAAGATGTTAAAGTGCCTAAGCACTGAGTGCAACCAAGGAAAGCAGTACCTGAGGTTCTTTGTTTTTTCACAGGATTTCAGTTCATTCTTTAGGCTTGTGCCTTAGTCTAGCACCCTGACTATAGGAGCATTGCTGTGCTGTAAAAAGCTTGAACAGAAAATATATTCCCTGTTAGTGCATCTTAGGCACAGAATTTAATCTAGAAGTCTAAAATGTTGCCTCCCTTACAGACAGGCTTTTGCTAGTTTGTATGTGTGGAGGTCACAGTGTTCTTACAGGTTCATCAGATCTTCACTGCCTCCTTTTGCCATCTTGATGAAAACAAAGCAAATCCAGTAGCGTTGCCAATTTTTATGTTATTTGGTGACTTCTATAAAAGTTTCCCATGATGTCATGATTCCTGGCATCAAGCATTTTCTTTTTCCCTTATGCAGAGAAACTGCTGCCCCCTCATCCCAGGGGATGAAAGAGGATAAGGGAAGCCTCCCTTGCAGCAGTTGGCAGGGAGGGCTGTGGGTTTCACTGGTTGGGGTTTTTTGGCATCTGTTTACAATTGGATTTTGAACTTAAAGCAATCTCACATGTGCACTGGAGTCAGTAGCAGCTACCTATAAACTCAACATCCAGAAGGCAAGACGAGCAGATAAATGGCTACTCGGTCATGCTGGCTTTCATTTTTTCCATGTGGCAGGTGCTGTACAGAGCTGAATCTGTGGAAGCTTGAAAGCTTTGAGATTTTGTTTTGTTTCTCTGTACTTTTAAGTTGGAACTCATTAGGACTTTTGGCAGGTTCCTAATGTTGCTTGATGTTCAGAGTGCATTTTGTTATTTTCTGCATTATTGCTTTTGCATGGGCTAAGACAGTGTAAATTTTCGGCTTCCTTCCATTAAGCTTGATTAAAACATCATGTTAACTTAGATAACTCATTTTAAAATGTTAAATAAAAACTGTGGATCATTAACATATTTGATGCTAGGAGGTCTTAAGACTGAGATTTGTCACTTGCTGGTGCTCTCACTGTCAATTTTGTTAGAATTGTACCAAAATGAATAAAATTTTTAAAAGAACTATTGCTCCTCCAGCTTCCTGATCATTGCAGGCTTTGTATTAAATGTGGTCCTGTAAGTTTTAATGGAATTGGAACTTGAAATGTTTAAGTGGACATGTATTTGTGGTCATCTGCTTTGCAGGCTTTTACATCTGTAAATCATTACAAAAAATGTCCATCCAGCGTTTCTTACAGTTGAACTAGGAAGACCTCTGTCTTTCTGACCTAGTCCTTTGGAGACTTTTCCATAATTGACTTTGATTTTTGTAAGGGTTTGTGTCCCCCCCCCCCGCCCCGACTTGGGCTCATTAGGTTTTGTAGCACTTTTTAATTATTTGCTTAATATTTTAAATGATGCCCTAGCACAACCACATCTGTCAGATGTTGAGATTGTGTTACCTTTTTATTTCTGCAACTTTCTGGCTTGCGGTTGGGATTTCATAGTTGTACTTTGTTTCTATAGCTGTATGTTTTTGTTAATAATGTTTAATTTCTTCCTTAGCTTAAGCTATGGAGGAGGACATTCATCACATTCAGAAACAGATCTTCTTCACAGACAGACATACACAGCTTCTCATCAGCTTCCTGGATACTCTGCTACACACCATCCTACTGGTAACTCCATATCATGAGATTACACCTTAAATAGCTAAAGGAAAAAACCACCTGTTACGTAATTTAGATTCCAGTTGATGAATTTTATAATCGGAGTTTGTCATGCAGGTGGTGGCAAGTGGTATTAGAAAAGCTGAGTTTGTAGTAGAAAGTTAACAATCAGTTGTTAGCTTTTATTAAAATGTCATTAAGTAGAAAGGAAAATATAAGAGGGGCATATAGGCTCAGTAACTTCCTGTCGGTTCTTAAAGAAACTTCATTTATTCTTTAAAATAAAGCTTTTCAGGATTTGGCCTCTGCATAACGGCCAAATGTGTAAGTGTGCCTCAAAGGGCAGCTGCAGAAATAATGCCAATTGTTTTAGACTAAAGCAAATGGCAAAACTAATGCAAGTTGGAACACGCTGTTGCTAGTACTTACATGTGCAAACTAAGACCTAGTGCTGGGGGAGAGTTAAAATTTACTTTAAATATAGTAGCAGATGAGACTGTGTTACATCTGCATCAGTGTCTGTCTGTGATCCTGATGATACCCTGTCTCCATGTCAGGAGAAGACAGGGCGTGACCTCTTCACTTGCTTTGCAACCCAGTTTCTAAGGAAGGATATTTGAGGTCATGTGCTAGCTGGGATCTGCAGTCTCTTGGCCAGGCCCTGGATCAGGACAGTGGAGGGTCAGACCTGCAGGGAATGTTTCAGGGTGCAGACCTTTCAGTCTTGACCTAATCTGTTACTCAAAACTCTGGATCTTTCCAGTGCTTCCCACTGAGCCCCCTGCCATTGCAAGGTGTGAGCAACAGGGAACACGCAAAGGTGTCTGTTCAAACAGTGCAACCAAACCCCCTTTTCTTGTGCCAGTCCTACAGAGAAGTCCAGACTGCTACAAGCTGCCCAAAGTGGGGAAAAGCTTGATACAGCGAAGCTGAAATAATTTCAGAATGTTTAAACAGTTAGTGTAAAAAGATGGCACCATGAATCTTCAGCTGAAGAGGAGAGAGTTTCAGTGGTGTACCTGAATATTGTTTTTAAGCATCATATGACATATATTTAATAATAGATTTTTAAATGTATAGTCAAGTTCCTATTTACAGTTGCAACACTGTAAAACAGTTAAACACTGAAAAATCGGTGTACTTGAATAATATTGCTAATGTTTCATAGGTTAATCTTAGTGAATTTGAATGTATACCCTTGTTACTTGATCGAGCTTCTTGTAAGTTCATCTGAACTGTCTGTTTTATTTCCCTCTACCCTCATCTAGGTCTTTCAGGAATATTTGATACCAGTATGCACAGTGCTGGAAGTAACACTAAGGAGACTTCTTCAGTTATGAATTTTCTCTCTGCTATTGAGTCTCGTACCGCTCAGGCAGTCTCTTCAGGATCTACTCTTTTGCCACAATTCAGGGCTCCTTCCTGGCAGACAGGTGAAAACATTTATCTTGAAATAAAATTTTGTAATGATTCTATTTAATGTTTGGGATAATTTGAAACAAAAATATCCTGACTAACTGAAAAGGCTATGTGTCTTCTACCTCTTTTCCATCTCAATATTCAAAACAAATTCAAAATCAATGAAAATGTATTAGAAGATTTGTTAGACAAAGATTTATATGAGGAGAAGTTGAGTTTTTTAGAAGGAATTTAGATGTATAGGATATTATTTTGTCTGAAGAGTCAAATCTGTTCTCCAACTTTGTTTGGAATTAGTCTCGCTAACACTGTAAGTGTATTCAGGTAGACTACCTGTGCACCCTGGCAGATCTTTCATTCTTGAACTCTGTTCCCTGTCATAGTTCTTCTTCTGTGATATTACTTTTAAGTCTATGGATTAAACTGTAGTCCCTCTGAACACAGAAGTAATGAGCAAGGTGTTCTCAAAAAGGTCTGAGGTGCATGTTGCATAGAAATAAGTGATCTAATTTACAAATAAACAAACATGCCATCCTTTTTGGCAGGCTGACTGCTTTCTATAAACCTCCCCCATCTGTCAAGCCTTCTGTGCAGAGAAGGAAACTTTGCATATTTTGAGCTTGCTATCGACAGCCACGCCAGGATAAGTGTTGCTGCTGCATCTGTGAATAGCTTCAAGTTATGGTAAATCTTATGTAGTGATTATGCAGCTGTGCAGTGAATCAGATCTATTCACTGATCTGACAGATAATGTTTGGGTGGTTTTTTTTCCTTTGGTGGAATAGTTTTCCACTGTATCAGCAAGCCGATCTGTGTCTCAGGGCAGCTGTATGATCACTGGCTCTTATTTAGGGAGGAGGCATTAAGGTAGGAAGGGGGAAGAGCTGAACAATCCTTTTGTTGACAGTTTGCACTTGGTCCGTTAAGTGCATTGTGCAGCTGCATTCTGTGAAGAGCTCCTCAAGAAGTTGAGAAGAGAGAATGTGGCTTTTTATTTACCATGGACAGAAGCAGCTATGTGGGAGCAAGGATGAAGATGCACACTGTTAGTCTGTCAAAAAAATCTTAATACAAATCAGTGGTGTTTAGAGTTGTGATAACCCATCCTCACATCAGATTGTCAGCTGGGAAGAAATCTTTGTTTGTCTTCGTCCTAGCATTTTCTGCATTGCAGCCTGCCTAACAGTGAATTGTGAAGAATGGGGAGACATGCTGTGGGTCGGGTTTGATGTTGATACCAGTGATTGAAGGATTTCTCGGTACTCATTACTAAGAACTCATCAGTAAGCTCATTTTCAATTTTACCAGTTCTCTGAGCTTTTTGTTGTCCTTTAATATTTTTGATGCTTTTCTGTATCCCTCAATCCTCCCAAATGTCTTTTGAGAGCTTTCTCTTCTACAGACTTTTTTGATGAGGGAAAACAAGTGCTCTTCACTCTTCAAGATGACCTTTCTTAAGCAGGGTCTTTTACTTTGGGTTTTCCCTCCAAACGCTGCAACTGCTGATTTTTGGGGGTGAAAACAGTGTGTTTTTTATATTGTCCTACCAAGTCTTCCTTTGATACGTGGGATGTGTTATTAGTGTTCTGATTTCTCAGGGTAGTCGGGGGGTGTCTGTGTACGCAACTTACTGCCTTTGCCATACCTTTTGTCTGATCCTCTACAAGAGTAAAATATGACCCCTCCCAGTTCTGCCGTAATAGTGCGTTTGTAACGGGCTCTTATCTGGTTTGAGAAATTACCTGTGTAGTAGGAAGGGCTTTTAATTTATGGAACAGAAGGGAAAAATGCAGGTTAGATGAGAAATGAACATCTGCAGTTAAAGTAGGAATAAATTCTTCCCCTTCTTTGATGCTTCTGAACGCCTCTACCTTTGTGTTTAGCAGTAGAGATCAGTAAAAGCAAACGCAGTTGTACATGATGTTGCAGTTTTTTAGAATAGGAAAAAAATAAAAGCATTTAAACACTGCTTATACTTTCTTACTGAGAAAGACCTTATTGTTTACTAATGAAAAATACCTTAGCATTCCTTCAGTATCACATCTCTTCAGATCAGTTTGTCCTGAATTGAAAGGGAGAAACAAAGACTTTCTTTCGCAGCTTCATGTGAAACTTCCAAAGTAATTGCATGATTAAATTGCAATCAGTTTAAGAGGGCTTAATATATTTTAAAATGAAAATTTTGGGTTTTTTAAGTGTCTCAAAACAAGCTTTATTTACTGAGAATTACTTTATTCTTAATTAATCCAAAGCTAAAAGCTGTTTTAAGTATCCGAGAATAACTGAAAAAGGTCAAATTATACCAGTGATGTTATTTTTTTTTTTTCTGATTTAGCCTTGTAAATTTCCCAGTTGAAGTTGATTCCTTGCAAGAAATTTAAGCCTCTCTGAGAATAAACTCTCCTTCTTTACTTCTTTTCATAGACTTTGGAAATAGTACACAAACTTCACCAGTACCTTTAAGTTACAGGGTGAAAAGCACTGAATGACATGGGTCACTGCTATAAGCCCCAAAGCTTGCAAGGGAATTTCACACTCCCGTTTCAGTGGGAGTAGCATATTCTGTTGAGAAATCTTGTTTAAGCCAGGGTGTCATACCAATGTCCGGATGCAAATAATACTATGCCTTTCAGTTGGATGGTTGCTATTGCACAGCGCAGATGGTTGCTGTCTACGGATATTTTGGATTCTCACTTTAGGAAGCATACAAATCACATTCTTTGAAAATCAAAGCTCTCCTTTAACACATGGCAAAGTGTATAGGCCATTAGCTATTTCACTGTAAGCTCTGAAATGTTTCCCATAAAGTGAGTAATAGAAGTATGGGTGAGGGTAAGTGCAGGAGATGGAATTGCTCCTTTAGCTGTGTGTGTATTACAATTGAGTAAGGTGTAATTTTGCCTTTTTACTGTATATTTAAGGTGTCCAGGGCTTTAGATTGGTTGTCCCCTACTGTGAACTTCTTTCTAGTTTCAAAACAGAATTAATCCTGTGCAATTTTTGTTATCCACAGTTTGCATCTTAAGGAATGAGTTTTTTTCCTTGGCAATTCACTGTAGGTATAGAATTTAGAGTTCTTAAAAAAACCTTGCAATTCCAGTTTGCAAATTACCCACAATGAGTGCCACCCTTTACAAGTTTCTGTTTAACTGATGATTCTAAAGAAAATTGTATTTGTAAATGGTCTAAGATCTTACAATTAAACGAGTTATAGAAATGCAGTGTTGCAACTTGTAAAGCTCCCTTATGCTCTTTCTCCCTTCTTGTTTTGTTTTTTGTTTTTTTCCAGGTATGCATTCCTCAACAGCCACAGAACTATTTGTTACTGGAGCTTTGCCAACCTCTGGAACGTTTCCACCAACATCTGCTTTATCAGCATATCAGCATCCCAACACTTTCAGCAGTAGAAACTTTGCTACTACCCCTTCTCTAACTCTTCAAGATACTACTTTCAGTGCGACATCAAATGGTCTCTTAACTACCCATGATCCTTTATTACAGATTAAAACATCGCAAGGCACGGTTCCAACTGCTTTGACATTTGAGCGCCTAGGCAGTTCTGTTTTAAGTACCAGCGTACCACCTCAGTCATCCACATATCGTTCTGCTCAAGAATCTGCACCCCATCTTCTGCAACCTCAATTTAGTTTGTTGCCTTCAACCCTTGGAGGAGCTCAGCAGGTTTCTCAGGCATATAGCACATCTGTCTTTACTGGTTCTACTGCTTCCATCGATAGAGCACTTCAGAGAGAATGTAGTGTTATTAAACACCATCAGCGGCCTTCAAGTACTCAGTCTGTTCAGGCTCAACTGACTGTTTCACAGCATTCCTTACACAGCTATTTAACGAGTACAAGTGGAGTTAATTTTCAGGATACATCGAGGCACTCGGCATTATCGTGCAGTCCAGTTGGAGATGTTACTCAGGTGAGCAATGGAGGCCCACAGCAGAAGACTTCTCAAGTTACAGTGGAACTTGCTCAGTCGTACACATCTGCAATTCCATCACCAGGTTTTCCATCTGCTTCCACAGCAAAAGTGAAAAACTGTTCCATGAAGCAGCCTCCAAGGGCAGCAAAGACCCCCAAACCTCAAAGTGTAGCTCCCGCTGTGCAGACACAAAGCTATGCCAAAACTGCCCAAAACCAGAGCTCTGTCATTACAGGCCAAGCACAGATCTACTCTACAGCACAGCTCCCAAGCCTATTGTCGGTCAGCCAGTCCCAAAACTATGTTTCATCCCAGGCTCAGAACGTGCCATCTGTCAGTCACTCGCAGGATTTCTCATCCAGCAAGGTTGAGAAGCTGCCCTCACTGTATAAAACATTGACTTTTTCTGGGCAGTCGCAAACTATTACTTCTGATAGTCAAACTTTAAGTTACTCCTCAGAGGAACAGGTATTGACTTCAGTTCCAAATGAGAACTACTCTGGGCAAACGAGGGAACTTTCTTCAGTCAGCCAATCTCAGAACTACTCTTCTAGTCACTCTCAGGGTTTATCTCCAGTTAGCCAATCCCAAGTTAGTTTTTCATCTCAATCACAAGTGTTATCAGCTGTTAGTCCTTCAGAAAGCTATTCTTCAGGGCAGTCCTTAACATTAACATCGCCTTCTCTTTCCTTTAATGCCTCTCCCCGGATACAAACTCTCCCAGCCTCGAGTCCTAATCAGAGCTATATTTCTTTACATTCTTCTCAGAACTCTCAGTCACAAGAATCCTCCTCTCCGCAGTCTCAAAAGTTTTTGCCATCTGTCCAGTCTCCTTTTGCATCCCCAGCTCATTCACAGACACTGCAGAACAGGCCTTCCTCAGAAACAAAGTCATATGTTAAAAGGAAGTCTGACTCTAATTTATATGCCTCATCAAAACAAGAGGAGGAATTGTCAATGCAGAGTATGCAGGCATTGCAACAGCAAGCTGCTCTTGAATCTTCCGCTCAAAGGCTAACCGATGAGGAAATCAATGCTCAGGATGCATCCTATAGGGTCTCCAAAGCAGATGACCGATACTCTCAAAGTGTAATCAGAAGTAACTCTCGTCTTGAAGATCAAGTTGTTGGACTTACTCTTCAAGGAACAAAAAAGGATGAAAGAATGGTCAATTCTGTGGAACAGCTTTCCCAACATATCGGCCATATCACAAGCCTAAGCCATGATATAAAAAAGACAGCTAATTTAATGCAAACAACACAAGTAACTGTGAGTGCTAAAGAACTAAACCAGCAACATTCTCTTATGCATAAGGTACATGAAAGTAAACCTCAAGAACAGCAAAACCAAGTCATTAATACACCACCGCAGGTTCAACCTCATGCTTTAAGACATGGTCATCAGCTGTGTTTGCCCAGTGCACAGGTACTTCTGGAGTCAGCCTGTGACTTGCAGATTCTTCATCAGTCAATGCTGCAGTCAGGTTTAGGACAAGCAAAGGCATCACCGCAAGTGCAAAGAATACAGAGTCCTCAACAGGTGACACATCCATTCCTTCAGATGGATGGTCATATTATTCAAAGTAATGGGGGTCATTCTCAGCAACATCTTCATTCTCAGAATTCAGAAGTGATGAAAATGGAGATGTCTGAGCCCTCAAAACCACTACAGCAACATTTGACAACAAAAGATCATTTTACTCAGACAAATCAACATGATTCAAAAAATCAGTTTGTTTCTCTTAGTTCAATATGTTTTCCAGAATCTATACTCCTCAGTGATGAGAGGAATATATTATCCAATGTAGATGACATCTTAGCAGCAGCAACAGCAGCAGCTTGTGGAGTGACACCATCTGACTTTGCCAAATCGGCCTCTAATGAAGAGGAAATCCAGTCTGTTGAAAATAGCGAGGAGTCTAAAACACAGTTCCGATCAGTGGATGTAAGACATGTGTCTTCTGGTTTCAGTGCCTCGCCTAGTGTAGTTGGAAAGCCAGCAAGCGTAAGTAATCTCTCTCTCAATGGAGGCCAAATTACTCTAAATCTTACACCAGTGTCAACAATACAGACAAAAACTGTGAACCTTGATCAACAACACATTGAAACTGCTGATCAAAATGTACCAACAAGAATGACCTCTCCCACCCTTGGCCCAGGTCAAGAAGAGCAAGAACAAGGGGCTATTCCAGTTAAGAAACAGTCCAGCATCAGTCATGAATCAGAAGAAGATAATGACACTTCTGCTGATGGTACGCTGAATGCAAGAGACACAGAATTTGTTTCAAGTGGTAGAAGTCTAAGTGAAGAAAGTGCTGCTTCAGAGAATGATTTTAACATGGGTGGTGATGATGGTACAGTAGCAGGTAACCAGTCAAAGGGTCCATTGCAGCCACTATCTGTCCTCCAAAGTGGAGATGGAACTATTAGAACTGAAGAAGAATGTCAAGATTTAACTCAAGGGAGCCTTCAGAAGAAAAAAAGCAAAGGAAAAAGCCAAAACAAAAATGCTGCAGAAGATGACACTGCAATTCAGAAACAGGTGAAAAGAAGTGGACAGTGTAAACGTCAAAATTCAAGAGGAAATGACTCATGTTTGGCGTACTCTTCTATGTCTGAAAGCTGTTATGATACTTACCAGCATCAGGAAAGAATGAGGCAGAAAATTAAAGAAGTTGAAGAAAAGCAGCCTGAGGTCAAAACAGGATTTATTGCATCTTTTTTAGACTTTCTAAAGTCTGGGCCTAGGCAACAGTTTTCAGCTCCAGCTGTACGAATGCCAAACAGGACTAGGCGACCGGTTACCCAAATAGTTCGCCCCCCTTGCCTACAGTCCTCTGCAAAGCCTCAGCCGGCAGGAGTACCTGTAGCTGCTGAGGTTAGTGAAGAAAGTCCAACCAAAAAAGCTGATGAAGAACTTAAGAAAAATTTAGAAACATTACCTTCATTTTCTTCTGACGAAGATGATTCCGTGGGGGTTAACCATGATCTTCAGAAGAGCATCTCTACTGCATTGTCAGCTCTGGATGATACATCTGATAGAAAGAACAGATCAGGTAAAGCAGTTACTACAAGTGCATACGTTGAAGGAGATTTCTGTAGCTGATAGGGGGAAAAAAGAAAGAATATTATTAACTGTCTTCAGTTCAGGAAAAGGTTTTGATTGGTTTTGGTTCTAATTGCAGCCATAATTAAAGAGTTCTGCGCCAAAGGTGTGTTGACTATGAACTAAACCAGCGTTTTACACGATTAAAAAATATATAAACTTTTTCATGCTACTTAAGTAGGACTCTTCTAATGCCAAAAAGTTGTTTTAGCCCAGAGTTGGAATAATGCGTCAGTTTTCTCTGACTTAAAACATTAAATATGATTTTCATCTGGGAACCTCAACAAACCATTGTGTCACAGGTTTAAAATCTATTTTTAAAAAATTCTAGGAAGATAACCTATTAGTAATTGTCTTCAATAGAGGTTAAGCTCTTCCTAGGTAAAGTTAAACGTGAACTTTCTGTGATGATAGAGTTGCACGGAATAGGAAAACAATGTTTGCACTTGTAGACTGAGCGCTGGTTTGGCTAGTCTTGCCCAAGATGGGAGTCATTTGACTTTGATTTCTGCCATGTTAGTCAGGAGGGCTGTAGCTCTGTGTTGATACGTTGCCAGCAAAAGAACAAAATCTGGGAAGGGTTGTTTTGGGCAGGGAGGGGCAGGCAGCAACCACTGATCACAGTGTTGCTTAGTTTTCCACACGCTTCTCAATTTCACTTGTATTACATTTGTGCTGTTGTTGTTCGTAGCTTTTAACTGATGCTGCTTTGTTTTGAAGTATTTTTAAAATACAGCGTATTTTTGCCTAGACAGACCTTTTCAGTGAAGTTTGTTTTCTCTGGTAAGCAATTAAATGCTATCCAGCCGATCACATAACTGTACTAATTCAAGAGAAATACCATTACCTTCCAAAATAATCACAGGGAGAAAATGAAACATTTCTTACACTGTTCTCAGGACCCACGACCCGTAGGCTGATTCTTAACAAAACAGAATGAAGTAAGTTTTTCTCTTTTTAGATTAAAGATTTTTATTCTCTAGGAGTGACATGATGTGCTGAAAAATACATAGCACAATTGATTAAATTGTAATAATCAGACCTAAAGTACTGGAAAAAGATTGCAGAATACATGACAGAAAACAATATTTCACCTTAATTACTGTTCTGTTTTCTTCTGTGGATATTTCTATTAAATTATGTTAAGCTTGTGCATTTTGGAAAGGCTGTTACAGAAGATGAAGTTCCTCATGTGTTTTTCAGTTGGATATGTATTTTAAACAAGAAAGCAGTGACTTTTTTTTCCCAGAAAGCCAAAATGTGGGCGGTGCCATTGGCGTGAGCCTCTTGCTGAAGCCTGTTGATTTTCCTAAGCCATGCTCTGTGTACAACTTCCAAAGGAAAGATTTCGAAGGTGTTTTTTGTTAGGTGGGCATTTCCATTTTGCAGTGATTTCTTTTACAATGTTATTGTATCTTCTTTATTATTTATAACGATGTAATATTTTTACCACCAATTTATCGAATTCACTTTCCTGTTTTGTTGTATACAAGTCTGTACATATACAAGATGCTTAGTAATGACTTCTAACTTGATGGTGTTTTGTGTATTTTCTAGTAATGCCCTCTTCTGTCTGTTTTTGCACATAAGTATGAAAAGACAAATATTAAAACAATTTTTTGTTTGTAGTATTAAGTAGGGTATGTACATCTATCTGCTGTTCTGAAGAATGTGTATATATACTTGGGAAGCTAGTGATGCTGTGTCTAATCAAAGCTGCCATCGTTTTTACTGAACATGGAAATACAAAATATTTGCAATAATGTGATATGATATATCCAGAAGAATATATTTTGTGGCTTAGAAATGTTACTGAGTTGATTTAATGAATCTTCACATATCTGGTATATAGCTTTTGTATTAACATATTAATTTGGTATTTAAATAATTTGTTTGGAATCACGTTTATTAAAATGTGTTATCTATTTTTTTTTTCAAGTGAAAAATTCAACAATTAACAGTGATTGTAACAAAACGGTAAAATGGTGTCAGGACAAATGGTTAGCTTAAGTTTGAAGCCAGTTTCCTACGTGATGTTAGTGATTATGCTATAGCTAATATAACTTTATATCTTTTAGATCAGCAAGTCAGTGTTCAAACCAATATACATAACAGTGTAAAGTAATATCTAAACAGGATAATTTTTTTTCAGGTGGGAAAGAATAGTAATTATGAAAGGTGGCAGTTTCCTTTGGCTCTTTGGCATAGAGGAGAAGAATCTTGTTTCCCTTCTTTGTTTTGTATCATCATTGCTCACCTCTGTTAATGTTAAAAATTATTAGGATATTGCCACGGTTTTAATCTGGAACTTCCAATTACTTTGTCACAAGATGTAAATTATAAAGGTCCAAAAGTCATACAGCAAATGTTTTCATATTTCATGTGTATTTCTCTTTCCTTAATCTGATTTAAAAGGACTTTACTTATCAGCAGATTGGAAACAAGATTTAGCGTTGTAACCTTTACCTTTGTATTTCCTTACACAAAGTACAGCAATATTTCCTGTTGATCTTGCCTGTAACTATCAAATTGTTTTGTAAAGCATTCATCTTTGTTATTTCTAGTTGCTAACAGATGCTGCAGTTTAATACAAACAAGTATACTAGCCGCAATATTTTGGGATTTTTTAAGGTTTAGTTGTGGCCAAGAGAGTGCTTCTATTTTAACTCTTAAAACAGGTGGTTTTCCTGGAATAGTTGCTTTTAGTATGTATTGTAACAGAAGAGAAGAAAAATAAATCCAGTTCCCATTTTACGTTGCTAATCCTTGATAATTTGTTTAACTAAAATTTGGATTTTTTTCTTCAGAAGCTGAAAAAGTGGTGGTTGCTACTGCTGCTGCCGCCACCACTACTGCTGTAATAAAGCAGGAATCTCCACAGACAACTGCGCCTGTAGTCAGTGTGCAGGAGAAAATGAATCCAGCTGACCCCTTAAAAGTAGCTCAACAGGATGCTGTGACTTCAGACCCATTGGCAAAAATACAAGCAACTGTTGCAATAGAAGGATGTACTGATGAGGAGAACACGGACAGCGGAGGAGAGGGCATGTACAGAGAACGTGATGAATTTGTAGTGAAGATTGAAGATATAGAGACTCTAAAGGTAATCTGAATGCTTGCTGTGACAAAAAAAAACCCCAAACAAACAAAAAAAATTCCTGCATCTGAATGTAGCCTTAACAAACCACCAAAAGGGGAAAGGCTGCAGATTAATTTTCTATTCCTATTCTGATTGGAATTTTGAATTACTTATTTCAATTTTTTCCCTGGGTAGCTTGCTCAAAAAAAATATAATGCACAAACACACTTCTGGGAGAAAAATAAGTGCTTTTTATTAAATAATGTTACACTCTTACAGGTTGCGCTGCAAACAGGAAAAGAACCTCCAGCTATTTGGAAAGTACAGAAGGCTTTATTGCAAAAGTTTGTTCCTGAAGTGCGAGATGGACAGAGAGAGTTCGCTGCTACCAACAGTGTGAGTCTTAAAATTTCCTGCTGTAGCCATAGGGGAACTGATTTCCTTGATGGAAGTCTAGGAAACAAAATCAAATGTGATTCTGACATGTGTTCTTAGTGAGCATCCTTGAAGAAAGAAAGAAAAGGTTTCTTGATTTCCTCCTTGCGCTAAAATGCTCTCTAAATATATTAGTGGGCAGATTCTTTGCTTTCCAGCCTGGGTTCTTTGGCACCATTCAGGCTGCTTAAAGCAAGTAGTTTTCACAACTAGAATAAAGTCAGCGGAAGCAGCCTTGTGAACCAACTGATTTCCGCAATGGAAACGATACAGATAGGATACCGTTTCAAGAGGCAGCCTTTGGCAGGCAGATAATCCTTTTAGGATAACACATGGGAAAGATTAAATAAAGGAAGAAAATAAAGTCCAAAGTACTTCTTGCCTTATTTTCTTATGTTAAATATTATGTGGAAATCCATTGGAGAATGTGTCTTAAATTTTAAATGCTGTAGCATGGCTCATCTTTGTATGTAAACAAGTTGTTTTTAAACTGATTTTTTCCTTTAGTATTTAAATTTTTAATTGTTAAACTGAATAATTTTACTTAACAGTAACACTTGTGTATTAATGTGTGGGGTTTTTTTTTTTAGTATCTTGGGTATTTCGGGGATGCAAAAACAAAATACAAACGAGTGTACGTGAAGTTCATTGAAAATGCAAACAAAAAGGAATATGTCAGAGTATGTTCAAAAAAACCACGAAGCAAGCCTGTGCAGTCAGCAAGGTATTGTATTTCAATTTGTTTTTCAGTTTGCCATATTGTTTCCATATTAAGAACACATCTGTTTTAATAAACTAGGCTTACAACTCAGGATTATGTTAATTCAGCTTTGAGTTGGAAACTGAGAACAGTGTGTTGTGCTTTAAGAAATGAAATATCAATTACTGCAATATCAAGAGCTCCCCACCTTGAATCCGTGGATTGCAATAGTCATTCATTTTAGGGGTGTTAGGGCTCCACATGCTATTTCTTTCTGTCATTTTTTGCCCTGTTACTCAGAATAAGGATAGAAGCCTACAGGTACAACAACTTTCATCTTTTGGTGTGTTGTTTTCTCCTATCCCGTGGACTTTGCAAATTAGGTATGTTTTTCTGGATTGCTTTAATGACTGTCCTGTCCCAGGAAGGGACGTGGCAGAACCATGCTTTCTTCTCAATCCTGGGAAGTTCATTTGAAAACGAAAGCTCATTGGAAGTTGGTTGTTGCAAGGATGTTTTTCCTTCTTTTGTATGTCCTTGCACACTGAGGGTATTTTACTTTTCTTATTGCACCTGCCTTACCCCTCTCACCCACCCCGAAAAGCCTTCTCGCTTTGAGTCATCCTACGTAATCTCTTTCCGTGCCTTAAAAATCAGTAATTCCACTAGTATTGCCTTTAAACCATCAAGAAGTACAAATGAAACCCAAACAAATCTGTCACTCTGGAGAGCTGTGTAAAGAATGCAGGAGATAGCGTGGCTTTGATTATTCTAGAAAGTATACTACTGGCCCTACAAAATTTTATGGCTGTAAGTGTCTCTCCCACTGGCACTTTCGCTGTCTCTGAGATTTCCTCTGTCACCTTCCTTCTGATAAAGTTTTCGCTGCCATTCACGGGCTAAGGGTTCTGCCATTGCGCTTTGTGTCGCCCTTTGATTGTGCTTTTGGAAAAGAATACAGATTCTGTCTTGCACAAACTCTGTCACTCTTTAGCTTATTTTATCTTCTCACAACTTCAGATGATATCTGAAAGTTCTTTCTAGATGGATTTTCAATAATTATCATTTAATGCAGATATGTTTATCAGATATTAGTAAACAGTAATGAAAAAATATGCTCTTCATTCAAGAAATGACTGGAGTTTTAAATCTAGTTTGTTTTCAAAGAAAGCAATGCCATCAGATAATGAATTCTATAACATAATCATGATCCACTTAAAACCCGCTAGGATTTTGATGCTTTTTTTATTCTTGGGCTACAGAAGACTGTTCCAGAACCTGTTTCTCCAGTGCTCTGAAACAGTCCTGTCTTTTAACAAAACATGATTTTTGTTAGCTTGTCTCCATATGTTCTCTCAGTACTGTTTCTGGCCTTTATTTTTGCCTTTCCCTGGTGTTTTTACTGCATGATGTATTTTTGGAGCAGTCAGATTCCAACTCTGTCTTCATTTCACAAAGCTGGATTAATCAAGGTCTTTCAGCTTCCCTGTTTAAGGTGGGCTTTCCATTCCTCTCATCTCCTACCTTTTTATGGATATGATATCCCAAATTCACTTTGTCAGTGAATCTCATTGATTACTCTCAAATCTGATCCTCCCCTTAAATAATCAGTTTTAATATTAGCTCCAGTCTCCTGCAGCTCATAAATTCTAGTCACATTCGGCAATTTCTGTGTCTGTTTAGTTCTAAACTGGAATATTGTTTAACCATAGGTAGTCCAGACTAACGGTTAAGCGTTACATCAAAGATACAGTAGTATAATGTGCATGACCTGATTCCTAATTACATGTAACAATGAAGTAAGTATATATAATGCAGGGGAGTATATTCTGGTTAAATAAGACCATAGCTATTTTATTAATGCCAAAACTTGCATGGTAATCTTTTTCATAAAGATTGTCGTCATAATATTGCAGGACTATTCATTCCAAGCCTAGCAGTAACAACAACAAAACCCCTGATCCACCAACACCAAAACCAACAGCAGCAAAAGTCTCTTCTGTGAAACCCAAAGCTAAGCAGCCAAAGGTAAAGGCTGAACCACCACCAAAGAAAAGGAAAAAGTGGAAAGAAGAATTTTCATCTTCCCACTCTGATTCTTCACCTGAGGCCCAGAGCGATGAGGATGGTAAGCATCTAGGCCTATTTGAACTTAACTGAAAATAGTAGTATAAAAATACATTGATCAGTCTTGCAAATTTTTCTTTACTAACCTCGGAGGGGTGGGAATCTGACAGTGCCATGCAAAATTGATTTCTTCAGACTTTTTACTTCTGTTTGTGCATAAACAAATGTGTGCAGCTGAACTTCTCAAATGTAGTTTATCAGTTAAATAAATACATTTTTACTGCTTGCTTTCTAAGATGGGTACAATGGGAGGAGGAGGAGCCTGTCTGATTTTCAAATACATCTCAAGAATCGGACTCTTCTTTCATTTTCCATTGCCACTTCATGCCATGTCTAAAACAACATTCCTGCAGTGCCTGTCTGGATGCAGATGGGGGCAGAATTCAGAGGTTACTGCTGTTTTTTCAAAACCCAAGCAGAAAAAGCAGTTCACTTTTTGGCTGCTTCACTGCAAATGCAGCCTGCTGAGCAGATTTGCTGTTAAGACATTCATGGCATCTTGGAACGTGGAGAAATACGATGTTTGCAGTAATTCTCCAGAACAGAGAGGAATTTTTCGAGTGTTCAGTGTTTTTATAGATTACCTATGGTAGCAGATACACAGTGCATTTTGCAGGGTTTTTTTGGTTTGTTGGTTTATTTCCTGTATGCTTGAAGTTAAGCTGTGTAGCACCCATGCTTTGTATTGCTGCATTTCTGAAGCATGTTGGCATCAGTGACTTTATCTATAGGTAAGATAGGGTTGCTGTACTGGAACAGTGCTGCTACTGAGAGCAGCACCTTTAAAATAATATTTTTCAAGCAAACTTACCCACGTAACCATTAATACATACAACTGTCCATACTTAGAATTTCAGGTAACCTGATGATGAATAGTCATCCATAGAAAAGTGGCTATCTAAGAAAGTTTTAGGCAGGCTCCTAAGTGACATTAGTGATTTTAAATGTTTTTCTGTTGGGTGATTTCAAATTCTGTAGATGACTTGAAGCTTTGCTGTTTTAGGAGGTACTTGTATTGACATGAAACCTGTGCTTAGGGCACTTTTCCTCGACTGAAGGCATTCATAATCCCTTTTCTCTAGACTTTCATCTACGATAATAGGAAAATGCTTACATTCCCTAAAATATTATTATCTAAGTGCTGGTAGTTACAAGTTATTGTATGTGTTTCTACAAAAATTGTACTATTTGTACCAGGTTTTGTGTTTGTACCTGTTTTTGGCATGTAGGTAGTTTGGATATTATTTCTGATTGTATTTTTAAATCTCTTGGGATACCAGTAGGGGTCACTTGTGTTTTAAGAGAGAAACCTTCCGTTTTGAAAACCACAAATATTTGTAGCATATTGAAGGAAAAAAAATCCTTATATTCCAATTCATTTTCAGAGCTTGTACCTCCAGCTCCCCTTGTTACTCGCTTTTTGAACACAAGAGCTATGAAAGAGACTTTTAAGAGCTACATGGAGTTGCTTGTTAGCATTGCCTTGGATCCAGACACGATGCAGGCCTTGGAAAAGAGCAATGGTACAGTATGTTTAGCATTTGTGTGTTTTTATTAGATTTTAAGGTTTTTAATAAGTAAAACAAATATTTCTTTGCTTTTTTTTTTTTAAGAAAACAAACAAAACCCCCACTGAACTTCTAGTTACATAACGACATTTGAAGAACACTACACAAATTCTTTATGTGTGTGCATACGTATATATTTGCGCTATCTCTTTGAATAATCCAGCTAATCTGAAAACACTGTTTTGTCTGCTTTCTTACATTCAGCTTGTGCTGGGAACTTCAGAACTCAGCTCTTTTTTGCTGCTGTTACTGTCTTAGCAAACATTTAGTTCAAATTACAGTGTTTCAAGTCTGTGTTTACTTTCTTATAAAGGAATACCCTTATAACTATAAGTAGTTCTGATTCTTGCTACTGTTAAAAATTCTGCTTTTCACACTCTGAAACCTTAAAATTCTGATCAAAGACAGTTGTATTCCACTTTTTCCTTGAGGAGAAAATGTTCAGACTGATTTACTGCAGTGGGCTCCAGGATACAAATCAAATCTGTTCTGTTTCTCAGAACTTACCAAAACACTCATGTGTAAAGGTCCCAAAAGAGCAATCATATTATTTAGTTGCAGGCTGTTGTTTCCTACTGTATTCTGTTTACCTATATTTAAAAAAACAATTTTCTCAACTCTCCTTTCCTGGTTTGCTCTTGTTGTGTGTTACTGTACACCTAACTATAGGTTTCCTACCTATCCATTATGCCAGTAGTCCCACTAAAAGCAAAGAAATTGACTTTATAAATATACTGAGCTGTGAATTTTTATTCATGGCCACATGCCTATGTTCAAATGTATGTTAGGCGATTACGGTGGTTTATTGGATAACCTTTCAGTAAGCGCTTCTCCTCAATTTCTTTTGTTATAAATGCCAGCTGGGTTGTCTCCTGTAATATGGAATAGCAGATGTCAGAAACACATACTTGTCGTCGTAAAACTGGCAGTTGTATTGCACAGGATCATCTAGGAAATGGTTTGAAATTGTCTCTAAGATTTATGCTCTGTATTGCTCTGTCTTAATTTTCTCCTTTCAACACAGTCAGAGAAGGAGCAGGATATGCAGTCAGCAATTAAACTGTGTGATACCTAGACACATTTAGCCACCTGGTTCAAAAAAAAGATATTTTTTCTCACATTTGAAATTAGTTTATGTGCAAACTGGCATTATTTGTTACTTCCACATTTTATGTTAATGGGTTGAAGCAAAGATGGAATAGGAATCTTCATACTGTCTCAATATAAATCAACTGCTATGTTTTTTCTGTGTCTTTTAGATGAGCTACTTTTGCCTCACATGAGAAAAATTGATGGTATGCTGAATGACAATAGGAAAAGGCTGCTTTCCAAATTACGCTTGGATCATACTTTCAAGGTATTCTCTTTTAAATTATAGCATTTTAAAAGTAATGTTATAAGTAAGTCATGGAATGCATACCACACAGGCACAACTTAAAACCCAGAAGGCAAATCTGTAACAGAAGTGAATATGGATTTAAAAGGGATGCTATAGATTCAGTGCTTGTATGTGGCATTTGGGAAACATTTTATGGTGGAGGACTTTATACTGCAAAGGCAAAGTTCTAGTTTTACTCCTCATAGTTCATTCTCAAGCATTTTCTTTTAACCTTCCCAAGTTTGAAAAAAAATGTGGTTCCTGTCCTAGAGCTTTTGGTTAAATAATTGTATTGCCTAAAAATCTTAATAAACTTTTACATGAAATAACTGTGCTGTGGAGGAGATGTGTGAACTTCTTTGAAGTAGAGAACATAATCAGAGTAGTCTAAAACCAGGACAGAGGGACTCAAGAACAACTCATTTTTGTCCTCTTTCATGTATCTTCCTTCAGCATGGAAGGTTGAGAAAAGTGTGGATAACAAGCCCATATTACAGCAACTTTGACATGATAGTAAAAAACAGGCCTGGATGTGGACAGGGAAGAGAGCAGCTGTACCATTTCAGTAGAGAGAAGGTAAACTGGAGGATAATCACTGTGGTCCCTACCCTTCCCACCCACCTTCCAAGCAACAATGCAGATTTTGAAAGCGTAGTAAAGTGATTCAAAGTTATTTTCACTCATGTCTGAGAACTAGTTGTCAATGTCTATAATCAGAATGATTATTTGTTCCTGTAACAGTTTTGAGACCAACAACTGCTTTACTAAGCAGACCTGTCTATAAACAGCATCAGACCAAACTTGCTCTTTCTCCTGTCCCCTTTTGTCCACTGTACAGAGACACTTGGAGAATTAATTGTCTCTCTGTACTGCTGTATGCTTATTTTTGAGAGCTAGGTGAGGAGGGAGATAATAGCAGAATTTACTGTTCTGCTTTTTCATCATGAAAAAGATCCCTTTTTTTCCCCACAGCCCATTCACGGTAAGTCATGTGGGACACTACGTGGCCTTGTTTCAGGGATGCGAACGTGCCATCAACCAGTGAAGTGGCTTTAATTCACACAATTCTTGCACTTTTTTATTGTTAGTTGTGCTGTTTTCCCAACAGCTATACAATTTGTATGTGCTTGAATAGGATTTCTGGTGGCTTCCTCCTTACAGTAGGAAGGCATGGGGAGGGCTGTGTATTTTCAAACTACACACAGAGCCTCAGAGAGGTAGCATGTATTAACCCTCTATTTTTGTTTTTCTTTCATGTTAAGAGTTTTTCGTTAATAGTTATTTCTATAGCTGCTTTTTTTAGACCTGTTGATGCAGAGAAGGTAGGCCACATTAAGGTAGGATAGGAATTTTTAGAATTCTGGCTGCATTCACAGTACACACAAAGTGAGAGGTAGCTCCCCGCCCTCCCCCCCTTCCCAGTTTAAGGGATAAAAGCTAATATAATCTAATGTCATACTAACATGGAATTACAGTTGCTTGTTCAGTTGGAGTTCATAACTAATATACTAGCTTTGCTATGTGTTCACTTAAAAGCAGACTGTAGTTAGCTTAAGCCTATATTTCATTGTGTGATCTGCAAGAAGTTAATACAGCTATGGATGTAATAAAGGGATCTGCTTGTGATATAAACTGCAAGATAAAAAGCCTTTTATGTTTGCCTTCTGGAATGATAGCACCACCTTGTATCCTTGGGTCAATATTTTGAGTAAAAGTCAAATGCCTACTTGTCATCTTAAGTGTTTGTGTTGGTTAGGAAAAGGGGGTTGATACTCTTTAAGATTCAGATTGATCTGATGATTAATACAGGAAAGTCTGCTTCTGTTCCGGCTTTGATCAAATGACTAGTTCAGGTATTGGAGCTGAATGAGGCACTGAAGCAAGCAATAAGTGAAAAATATTACCATTTATGACTATCATTCAGTTTGAATATTTTTAATACTCTGAATTGATTAGTATGGGTGGATTTAACATTTTTTCTCACTGGATACAGTTAATATGGGATATTTTAGCACTGTACTACGAACCAAATCAGACACTTAAGTTAGCAGTCAGTGTTAGGTAGCTTTGCCTATAACACTCTTTATAGTTCTAACAGCTTATTGCGTCCTTCGGGTTATAAACAAAATTAGAAAATACTCCTGTTGCTTTAGTTGAAGCTTGGTGAATGATGCATCTTAGCTGAATTGTATAAATTTACTTTGGAAATAATTATCAACATTTTATGTCTTGCACACTCAGTGATGTGGAAAATCACTTGTATTCTCTTCTCCATTTCAATTCAAATTAGTCTAGTTTGGGTCAGTGGTCCAGCCATGCAAACCATTCTGGTTCATAGGAATTCTGAGGAGGGCAGCAGTGGCCAAAGCCCCTTGATGCTCAAAGTCAACCTTCAGGAAGGCTGTTGCAGTGGGTAGAAAAACACAGAAATTGAGACCTGTTGAAGTTGTTGCAGTTTGCAAGCATTGCAGTGAACAGTGTATGTGTGCAGGTAGCTAGCTGAGGTTACAGCTGCCACCGTGCAGCTCTCTCTGTGCTGTACGGTTTACAGCTTTTTACTGAGAGGGGCTTTTTTATCAAGTGGAAAATGGCTGATGTATATAAAGTGATAAGAAATGATAGGCAGGAGAGGTTGTTGAATTCCTGTACTGCTTGTTAAAAGGAAATACAAAAATTTAGTCAACTTTGTATTTTAACCCAATAGCCTGAATTAGGTCCTTAAGCTGTGGCATTGATACATTTTTCTGTATGCCTGATTTTTTTCCTCATACTGGAGTGTAATAAAAAGAGATACATATTCATTTAATTTGAGGGTTGTTTTTTTTTTTCAGGACCAGATTACATAACATAAGTATCCCAAAACATCTGCTAACATAATGTTGTATTTGTACAACAAAGTTGTATTGAAATTCACTCATGCAAATAACATAAAAGAACTGAAGCTGTTAGAAATGCAGATCACTCGTGAGTTAGTATATCTTAAAAACTTGTGCTTTTTTGAATCAGCCATCTGCTTCACTGTGCATGAGTTTCCCTACCTTACAGATAGGACAAGGTACAGGTAATTGGTATGTTGCAAACCTGGGATAAACCTGTGAAGGTCCCTGCTACATCTGGCAGACTTGTGTGCCTAACCGGCCAGCAAGTACTTGGGCACATCCAAGTAACTTGGCCTTAGAGATTCTTGGGTAGAAATGGAATGGAAAGAAGTTTTAAAGGTAAAAATTGCCTTCTGGAGCCTTTTTTTGTTCTTTCTTAGGAAAGAATCACAGATGATAACTTGAGGTACAATAAAAGGATCTTCTCGTCAAGAACAGGCAGTCATGCTTTTCAAGCTGTATACGGTTCTTGATCCGGTGAAGACCTTTTATCAGGTCTTTGTGGAAGAATACATTGTTTTGTAATAGGCTGCACTCTTAACTTTTCAAAGCAAAATGGCCAATTTCTGAGCTGTCTGGGTGGCTCGCTGTTCTTGATTAATTTTTTTTTTTTTTCATAATCCTTTTTCTTTATATGCTCTGTTTCAAGAATGCTTTGGAAAACTTTCCTGAACTGACAGTGATCACTCGGGATGCTAAGACAAAAACTGGAGGAACGTCTGTGTCTAAGATCAAAATGAACGGTAAAGCTTACAACAAGAAAACACTGAGGGCTTCTAAATCAGCCACTAAATTAGCACAGGTGAGTGTTCAGAGGGTTTATTGCTACCACCGTCTGAATTCTAATAGGATAACCTCATTTATATCAAGTATTGCTTCATGGATTAGTTTTTTTGGTAGATTTATCAAAACATAAAATCTCTGAGTGAGGGGCTTTTTCTGTTACAAGGGAGTGTTATGAAAACATTTAAAGTAGTATATTAAATCATTGTTTTAACTCATCTTTGAAGCATATTTCAGTAGAGAGACAAAATAAATAATTTCATAAATATTTCCCTATTTAAGTTCTATCTTTAGATCCAAACGCTCTTATCCTGTATATTTATACTGGAAGTCTTCTGTAGCAACTTCTCAAGACTGCAGGAAGATGCAGCAGTAGTACGCTGGTTCCCTCGCGCGGGCAGCAGCTGGTAGGCGTAGTTGGATGGGAAGGGAGAGGCAAGCTCTGCTGTTGCTGTGCTTCTCACTCGTCCCATCCTGCTTCCGTCACCACCAGAACAAGGACTGAACTTCAGATCCCGTTTTGCCGTAGCAGTCAGCCTCCTGGACTGGTGGTGAAGCAGCAATATTTTACTTTCAGTTTTGCAGCTGTGGTAAAATCACTGTGTAGCTGTGATTACAGATTCTGCAAAATCTCTAAAGTAAATGATACAACAGCTTCCAGGTGAAAAGTGAAAAATTTATGTTAATGCTGTGAAAACTGAGACTAAGACTTTTTAAAAAACTAGTTCTTTATTGCTCCTTTCCTTATTTCCAATGACAGAATGAAACTGTGTATCTCAAATTGAAAAAAAAAATAAAAATTGAAAAAGAATGTGGTAAAGCTTAAGGTGTACATATTGTTTATTTCCATAGTATTCCTGGGGAACATTTGATTTTGCTGGGTACTGGCTCACACACGCTCACCTCCCAGCAGTAAGTAGTGGCTAGACAAATGACCTGTAGGTACAGCCCACAGTAGTTCCTGCGAAGGGGCGTCTCCCCCATTTTAGACTTGCGGTGCCTTCAGGGGGATTGAAAGCTTTCTTAAAGCTGGTTTTGATAAAATGCCTTGGTACAGAAAGTGGAGATAGGAGATAATTGTGATGTAATACAAATTACAGTGTACCAACATAGGTCAAAGCAGTTGTTTTGAATGAAGTGTTCCATTTCTGAATTGTTGGGAAAAAAAAAATCTGGTTACAGAAGACAACGTCTGTCATAACTCTGTCTTGGAAAGTAACATGAACTTACGTAAAATAACTGTTTTTTGCAGGAGTTTACGGTAGATCCAGAAAAAATACAGTTGTATTCTTTATATCACTCACTCCATCATTACAAATATCACATATATCTAACATGTAAAGAAGAGGTGAGTATTGTTCTCCTTGAGATACTTCTACATTTGTTGTGGGTTTTGAGTCCAACTAGAGGGACTGTTCTCTTCTTCATGGTAAATGAGTATGGATTTTGGCCTCTTATTTCAATTAATTCTTTATGGCAAAGAAAAGGGGATGCTGAGCACGTGTTGCCCCTAATGGGTCCTGCTGCTCAGAACATTCAGATGTGAGGCTCAAGGTTTGTGTTAAATCAGTTTTCTGATAACAGTATTCTTCACTGTTATCCAAAATAAACAAAATTGATTTTATCAGTGTGTGTAACCCCTCAGATCTAGAAGCTACTTTTTGTCTTAGGATGCCTACTCCTTTATTTTTTTTTTTTCTGTAAATTCTTGGTGAATATATTGCAGGTAGCAAAAATATGGGAGTTGAGCTCTGGCTCAGTTGTTAAGAAATGCCTTTGGGGGGGCTTTTTTCCTTGTTTTTAAAGCTTGGAAGATTTTATTCCAAAGAAGGTTTGTATTTAACTGCATAATATTACAAGAGTGAAAATTCTGAAATGCTGGCAGCCTAACGTGTATGCATCTCTTTCTCTTCTCCTCTTCTTTTTTCAAATAGATTTCTTCTGTTCAGAAGAAGAGTGCAGATCTAGGACAGGAAGAAATTGTGCAGCTGTGCATGAAAAATATAAAATGGGTGGAGGATCTTTTTGAAAAGTTTGGTGAACTTTTGAATCGTGTCCAGCAGAAATGCTCATAACAAAAACGTATCCCAAATCTCATATTTTTCTACAGCACTAACCTGATGGAACAGAAAGCTCAGAGAGAGGCTCTGATTTCTTTTACAAATGCCAGACTGCGTTCTTGTTTGTAGCCATTTTTATTTCTCTTTACGGAACTTTGTGCCTTGGCTCTTGCTAAGGAAAAGTGATGCTGCCAAGGAAATCAGTCCTTTGGAGATGGAACTAAATGTAAACCTAACCACATTTTTAACCTGAAGAATTATTTTCTATTTTGTAAACTATTGGATAACTTAGTTTTATTTTCAGAAATGTTTTTGACAAGTGATAAAGCATGCACTACATATACTTTTTTCTTCATTGCTAAAAAGATAACAACACTTAAAATATTACAGATTTTTCCATCCCTGACTAAGCAACAGAAAAGTCAGTGTTGGGGTGAACTAATTTTTACATGTCTGGCCACCAAATCTAGAGTTTTGTACATGTTGTGAACAGAGCCGGAGTGACATCAGTTTCTGTATACGTATATTGCCATCATGAAATCCAGAAATTTCACAATGCTTTATGGACTCCTTTTACTATTGTCATGTTCAGGAGACTGAACATGGAGTTGGTGCAATCCTATGACTGCTTTTTGTGTCAAATTATATTGTAATGAAAGACAATGACCTTAACTATTTTCCCTGTTTTGAAGAAAGAAAAATATTTTCCTTTATACTGTGTTTTTTTTTTTCTTTTGGAAAAAAATTTTCAATTGTACATTTTATCTCACTAATAGTTGTATTTTTCACAGAGAAAATATTGTGGTTAAAATTGTTTCATGTATCTTTGTAATACACTTTCCATTGTTTTCAGTAAATCTTATTCATTTATATGTTGATTTCATATTGTAAACTATATATCTCGAGGTAACCCTTTTGTTTATACAGGTTTGCTTCAGTGTTAACCAGAATAATGCATACTAGACTAGTTTTGCTTTAAGTGTAGTTGTGTTAGACACTGCAATTATTTTCTGATACGTGAAAATAAATTTCTTACTAAACTAGCACTTGATTAACTGAGAGTTTAAATGAAGAGCTACTACACTTTATCTTCGTCAACAAAGATTGATGATTGAATAGACTATATGCAGTGTTAAACACAGCTTACATAATTGTTTGTAGAACTAGCAGTTGCAGAGCTGTTCTTTTTGGTGCCTTTCAAGTCTTCAGACATCTTTGTAGCTTTTTTCCCCCTCCAGTTTGTTAACAGTAGTGCCACTAGTCACACTCAGACAATGAATGTAATGGGCTCTAATCAGGAGAATATTTTCTTTAAATTTGCCAACAGAATGCCTTACTGAGTCATTCAGAATGGATATGTACTCTACTGGCGTCCTAAAAAAATAGTCATGTTGGTCTTTTTTCAGATAATGTAGAAAAAAAATTCATTCCTTTATCCTTTCACTGCCACTTAGTGCCTTAATTTCAGCCAAGAAGGCGGAGTTCACTGTTCATTGGCCAAATGAAATACTGTTCATTGCCATGTGACTTTTTCTCCCATTACCTGTTTTGATCCTATTTAGTGGTTAAATATTCATTAGACCTTAGAACTATAAAGAGTTTAATGAATAGATATGAAAATTAAATGATTTGATCTTGAGTAATCAATAGAGGTTTGAATATTAAAGTATGTACAGAAGTTTAGCTGATTAGTTTTAGAACCTTGTAGGATGTTGACCATATTTCCAAAGCTTTTTGCCTTTTAAAAGCAATAATTCTCCTTTACCAATCGTATGCAGACTACAGTGAATGGGTATGTGCCCTTGACTTTTTAAAAGCCTCTTCATAGTGGTTTTGCTTTAAAAAGGGAGGTCGCTGTCATGCTAATAGATGCATTGTGCTACTGCTCTGTCTGCTATAGTCAAGGAGAGCAAGATGGGTTTGGGAAGAATGTGCAGATTGTTGGAGCAGTCGTGAAGCTATTTCATTTTCACAGTGAAGAGAAGAGTAGCCACAGGGTTGAAGAGCTGCAATTGTTTCAGTCGTTCTGTGTTGAATCGGGTAGGAGCTCCAGGTTACATGGGGAAACCAAACAGCAAAGTTACCAACATCGGTAACAATCAGCCAGAATTATTTAAATGTAAATATGCACACTGGAGATACAGTGGAAATGTGCCTGGTATACTCTTTAATTGATAGTGGGGGTTCCCAGGTTTGTTTAGCGTATTCCCTTATTGGTGGCAGTGGTTGGCAGTGAGTGTAGCTACACAACAAGTGTTTACTTGCCCAGGCAGAGTTCTTTTCTCGCATTACAGTGATATGCACAGCACCTTGGGAATGCCTAATCTGCAGTTTGAACAATGATGAGGATGCAGACGGAGGGAACAATCAGGCTGGCTCCTTGATGGTATAGTAAAGAACTTGTCAGACTCTGCATCTCAAACATCCCTTCCTAATATGACTACAAAGCAACTTATTGAGAGAGGTCTCTGTGCTTTCTAAATGATATCTATACTGTTACTGTAGACTCTAGATTTTTGAATCTAGAAGTAGCTTTAGGAAGCAACTTGTTTTAATCCAAGTCCTTAGAAGCTGAAAAAAGAAATGAGAAGCTTTTGAAGTAGCTTGTCCGTGTTTATAAAGAAGGTAATTTTAGCAACAACCATTTTTAAAAACCCAAACAAAACAAAAAAACCGGCCAGGATGCTCTGCACTGCTGTAGAAGGTGACCTGGCTTATTTTTGACCGTTTTATTCCCAAGGCCAGTTAAGCACTGTGCTTGACAGGAAAAAACTGTCTTGAATAAAAGTAAATACCCCAGGATATAAAAATTAATATAATGGAGCTTCCATCTTTGTCTTGTGCTGCAAAAATGGTGGCTGGATTATTAATATACCAAGTTAGAATAAGTAAAACCGTGGAACTCTCAAGTCTGTTAAAGGATCATAAATAAAAATAAAGCTTTGTTAGTGGGATTGAAGAGGGTTTTTATACTGAAGCAAACTTAGAAAAAAGTCAATGCACAAATTACTTTTTTGCACAAATATTTTGCTTTGTTATGTTGCATTTTAGATAATGAATTGTGCATCCACACCTTCTTGAAGTAACAGTGAGGTCTTCATCCCTTAACATCCGACAGTGGAAATTGAGCACTCATTTGACTGCCAGAGAACATGAACTAGGAAGGAACAAAACCCTCCTTAGACTATGAATTGCCTAACCAGAAATCAAACTAATTGCATGATGAATTATTTGGGTTTTAATTCCACTCTTTTTTCTTTTAGTTTGGCATCCGCATTAACATTGTGTTTATTTTTATGGAAATACAGTATTTCTCTTAAAGGCAGGTTTTCTTTGAGATGATACTTCCAAAGTTTTGCTAGCAAAAAATTAGAGACAAGATTGGATTGAGAAACTGTTTCTGAAAATGGCTAAGGACTTTAGGGTGTTTGAAGTTCTATGGCATGTATTGTATTCATATATTGTCAAAATGGAATGCTACTTTTTAAAAAGTCAGATCTTACAGGCTGTCTTCCAAGTAAATGACTTCCATAGGGAAATATATTTTAAATATTATTTAAATATTTACTACTATTTAAAACAATTTTAAAACAGAAAAGCTAATACTATGGTCACAAAATGTCGATGTGTCATCAACCATTTCTTATTTAGTTGCCAGCACTTGACATTTGGTCTCTTTACCCTATTACATACGTGTGCATTACATGATGCACATTCTGCCGTACCTTCTTGTTTAAGCTAATATTAACATGTCATTGGTAACAAATGCATGTTTTTCTGCATATCTCCCCTACATATGGCAAAAATGAAGCTAGGGCTAACTAAGAGACACTTTATGCGTTCTTAGTCCAGATTTTCAGGTGGTCCGTAATACAATGTATGGAAATGTGAAAAAGGACAGTTTTGTACCATTCATGATGTTATTAACTAAACCTATTAAAGTGAAAACACTTTTTAAACAAAAACCTTATAATGCTTAGTCATTTATTATTAAAATATTAAGTCTTGAAAAGCTAGATTGTTGGAAAAAACCTGGCAATTTAGACTACGTTTTCTGATCTCAATATGAAGAAATAGAGTTCTGGAGTTTGGTTTTTTGTTATACTGCATGAATTGGGCATGATTGGTTGGTCTGGTTTTTTACATTTACGGATTCTAAATGTTCTGAATTAGTTTTCACAATATATCTGCCAGGTCTTATACAGACAGTTGGGGGAAGAGAGAGACTACTGTTATGATTCAGATGATTCTTAGCTATGCTATTTTCTTTGTTCTTTCTTGCTAAACAAGAATATCATCTCTATGTACCTATGTATAGGAAGAGATGGTGCTCTAGAGGGTTTAGTCTTTTTTTCCCCAATTACAATGAATTACTCCGGATATTCTTAAAATTTTTTTTTCCTGCACATGTAGAGAGCTGAAGTCCCACGATGTGGATATTGGCCATAAGATACATGGTAGGTCTTCTCTGAGCCACTTCCTGGCAGAAAAAGGTGAATCTGAAAGGCTGGAATATTTTTTTGTAATGGTCCTGTGTGTGAGAACTGCTTCCCAAACTACGACTGAGTATAAAATGAGACATTTGCCCATGCAGTTGATGTTTTATCTAAAAAACACTTCAAGAAGTGGGAAGGCACAGAGAATATCTCCTTGCAGGGTGGAGGCTGAAGCTTTTGATAGTGCGCTCAAGATACAGGTTATAATTTGTGAAGGTTTTTTAAAAAAAGAACAAGGCAAGAAGCTGAATGTACGCAGCTTTTTAAAAGAACAACAGCTCCTACTATCAGTGATCTGTTGGTAAGTATCTTAGACAATCAAAACAACTTGTTCTGCATTAGGTATTTGCCTCTCCTGTAGAAAACCTAACAAATCTTTGTTTCATTTCCAGACATTAAAGGACAGAAAACTGTCTTTACATTCTTTTAAATTGATCTCGTATAAGAACACGGCAATAAATACAGAGAAAAAAGCTATTTATAAAGAAGAAAAATAAGAGGTGAGTCAGGGAAGACAGCAAACGTGGTTTTGCAGGTCTGTACTCTCATTTGTCCTGGGTATGTCTTAGGGTTCTGCTTTTAAAAGGTCCACTGGGCTGTGTGTGTGTGTGTAACATGCTGGTAGTTTAATTGATGCACTCAGGTCTTCTCCCTTGACGTAGACAAATGTGTGTATGGGAAGCGTGTACTGGAACAGCAGTTAGAAGAGGCGTGTTCAAGTAAGTGCACATTAGCGAGAACAGATATAATATGAAAATTTGAGAATAATGATGCTAGCTGTAAACTACACTGTAAATTCCATCCAATATACAGCTAATATATTAACTTTAAAATACTGTGACTGAGTTCTAACGGAACATACTGAGCAGTTAACTATTAATCATATAGTATGTGTAAAAGCTTCAAAATGGGAGTATTTATCTTCATTTAGACGCACTGGGTTGTTTACACACAGGAGAATTTTAATGGTGCATCTGATGCTGTGTATGATAAAGTTTATAAATGGTAGTGGCCACTCTTGGCTGTAGTTGGTATGTTTAGCCTTAAAAAATTTAAAACGCTGTGGTTATTTTTTGTAGGTGTTTTTAGTTCAAATTTATGATTAAGTCTCATTATTCTATGTATGTTACTTGAAATGTTAAACTATCATTGGTAGTACTTGCTGTAGCTCTCGTAAGACTTTCAGGACTTGTGATAGCAAAACCTTTTAAGTAAAATTATGTTGTTTGGCATCGTCCTCTCCTTTCTAACTGTGCTGGCTGCTGGCATGATTTGTCTGAGCATTATTTATGTATCACGTATTTTTGCTGCAGCAACAGAAGTGAAATGGTATGGTAATTGAATAAAAGCTGAAGCATCAATGTTTTATCATATGGTTAGGCCAGATTGGTGACTCGTTCAAAGCTTGAGGAGAATAAGGATTTAGATCTGTTCTCAAAGTAGCTTTGGTGGTTTCTGAAACCTCCCATTTTTTTGTTGTTGGTTAGCATGTAGAGATTACTATCCCTACAGCCTCCGTAACAGAAGAGAGTAAGCGAATGCTTTTTATTTGCTTCAGTGCAAGGTCCAGCAACTTTGTTTAAACAGCCAGAGAGGTAGTTTGACCACAGTCAATGGACTTTGCACTAAAGGAGTTGAAGGAGAAACCTTGTGTGTTCTGTGAGAATCCAAGCATTGCAATTCTGGAACCAGCAGGTTAGAAAAAGAAAAAAAAGGAAAAAAAAAAAAAAAGAGGTAACAAGAAGTGTTTGTCTGGGGATTGTGATTTTCTTTTTTTGTGATTCTTTTTGATGGGAACTCTGCAAGTTCTCTTTGAGTTTAAGTGGGGTAGCAAGGCTCTCTGCAGGGTGCTTCCAAGGCCATTTACCCATCCTAAACTGTAGGTCTGGCAAAACATGGCATAATTGAGTTTGGTGGGCCCAGCAATAAAAGGTGAATTATAGATTCCTGCTTGTAGCATGCATAAACAGCCTGATCCTCTGATCTAAAACACAAACCTTGCATTCAGTATAAATATAATCGGTATATCGCTGTTTTTCTAAGGAAGTCAAAACCAATGGTCAAAATCAGGAATGCAGGTAGTAAATCCATTTAGATTTGTCACTTCCCCCCCTTGTATCTATTAGCTCTTCCTGTCGCATTAAGCTGGTGCCACTAGTGGCTGCTTGCTTTGGGAGCAGGGACATGAAACTTGTTCCTGGTAGATGAGTGTAAGTTACTATCTCAGCACGCTTCAGCTGGAAGTCACTGCTCATTCAGCAGGACCTCCACAGGCTCTCCACAACAGTATAAAGTGGTGACGGCTGCTCCCCTAATCCTTTGTGAACTTAAAGCCACTTCAGTAGTAACGTAAGTTAGTATATTTGGGTTTGTGTTGCAATATACAGGAGTTCAGGCTGAGTGCAGCTCACCTGAGAAGCAGTAACGCCTAGCTGGGCAGATGGTAACTTTCAATTATTTGTATCTGATTGTACTTGCTCATTCTGGTTGAACAGGTTTCTGGTGTGTAGATGGCAGTGAGTCTTTACTGTTCTGTGAGGAGTCTTTACCCAAACAGCGTTGCTAGGACCATGCCATCCTGTGCACACTGAGGCACGCTGTAATCAGTCACTGGTGATAATATATAGTCATTCTTGAAAGCCCTAGAAAACTTCCACAAGAGGAAAAGGTGAAAAATCCATTTATGACAGAATTCCTTGTATTTATTGAGCCTGAGAAGTATGTCCCTGTGTTTTTGGTGACACCACTAATATATAAAACTATACACTTTCTCACAGTAAGCCAACTCAAGTAATTCTGGTTCTGACTGACTCCCTTTCCAGCCCCTGGTGCATGGATTCTTACTCGGAGTGCGGCATTTTCCACCGGAGGTCAGTGTGCACCAGCGCAGGCTCGGCAGGATGCCTCCATGCCCTTCATTTGCCATTGCCCTACTTGACTTGGTCCTGCAGTCACATTGGTATTCCAGCCCAGGAATGGAAGGATTGCACTCCTGAACAATGCACCCTTTGTCAATTCAGTCAGTTATCCAGAGGCTTCTGTCCTAGGAACTTGTTTATTGTTCCCGTCTCTTCAAAAATGCAAGAGTGGAATCCGTGCAGATTGCACATCTGTTTAAAATACTGACGTTTGTGCTCTGGGAGTAAATTGTACCCTTGCCCAAGCAACAGCGCACCTGCAAGTATCCTCTCCACAGGGGGGCAGATGTGGTTGGCGTCATGGGTTGCAGGATGGCATCACTGTATCCCACAGAACCTGCTCCCGTAGGATCTGCTTAAATTTGAATGTAGATGGAAAGTTGGAACTAAGCAGAGTGAATTTGAGAATAACCTGCTCTGCATCAGAAGGGAGGGTATCAGTCTTCTCCAAACCCTGGAGCTCAGCCCCAACCAAACCTTGTGCTTTCTCGTATAAATAGCAGAACACATTACTTAGTAGTAAGGCAGATTCACTGCAGGAGTTCTTTCAGCTCCCTTCATATCTGTCTAGCACATCAGATCGCCTTTTGCAAGCCAATATTGTATGAATAACTGTTCATTTCCTTAAATTTGAGATGAATAGAGCCCAAAGAGAGAGTTTTCTGATTTTTATAGGACCATTTCAGTATTAAAACCCAATATACTGGACTTTGTATATTCATGCAATGAAACAGAGGAAATTTAATAATGTTATAATTGTGACTTAAAAAAATAGTAATTCCTGTAACTGAAGCTGTTGATTTTCCCTTACATGAGTATCTTTGTGACAGTGAACCATGTATCAAAGTTTAATTTGTCTCATCATTTGTGAATGGAATG
>JAVSBS010015979.1:0-11200 GCA_033124195.1 Coracias cyanogaster
ACAAAGTGGCAACCGTGATAGTTTTGTGCAGTATTTTACATCAATTCTATAGCCCTTGACAATCTTCTCCCCCTCAAAAATAATCCAGTTATGACTGTCCTGTGAGGGTGGCTAGTGTGCTAGTACAGCAGATCTAGCCAGGTTCACTGCAGTGAAAGAACTCATGACAAAGTAGGAGTGAAACTAGAGACTTCTCTGTTCACATCCTCCAAAGAATGAGAGATAACAGTTGTGGAACTCAACGCGGACTCCAGTGACTAACTGCAGGTTGTTTTCATGGACACACTGATTGATATGAGCGACAGTGAACACTGCACTTGATGAGGATTCACACACTTGGAAGGCTACAGACACACAGTTTTAATGAGGCATAGAGCATGACTTCTGCTTGACCACCACGGTGAGAGCCTCAGCAGTATCCTGCTTGCGCAAGTCATCTTTCCTGTACTGTCGTTGCCTAGATTTCACACTTGCACTGAACAAAACAGTAACTAGATCCCCCTGGTAACCCCAATGGCTCTCTCAATCTTCATGAAAATCCCCAATATTAATCTAAATCCCTCCGCCCACCCCTTGTCACCAGAAGCAAATGGATGTTGTTTCAAGGCCATTGCTTATTTGCATAAGGTAGTTATTTTACTAGGAGAATCACAGAATAGGTTGGGTTGGAAGGGACCTCAAAGATCATCTAGTTCCAAACACCCTGCCACAGCAGGAGCACGTTCCACTGAACAAGGTTGCTCCAGCCCAGCCCTGAACACCTCCAGGAATGGAGTATCCACAACCCACCTGGGTAACCTGCTGCAGCGTCTCACCATCCTCAGAGTGAAGAATTTCCTCCTAATTTCCAATTTAAATCTACCCTCTTCCAGTTTGAACTCATTACCCCTCATGCTATCACTACAAGCCTTTTTATCAAGTCCCTCCCCAGCCACCTTGTAGGCCCCCTTTCAGATATGGCAGAGGACATTTTATGACAACTCTTTCACTGTAAGCTCTGCCACCACCGGCACATGCAGCCATTTATTGTGCAAGGATGGGCTTTACTGCACATACTGACAGCCTGATACAACAGCTTCCCAAAGACAAATTAGTTCTTTTCACCATTTAACCTCACAGACCTTTTCTTTATCATTTAGAATCAGTTTTCTCCACCCGTTCCCAAGTCTTTCCCCATTTACTCTGGGAAAAATTATACTGCCCAGTATGTCAAAAACTACTGAAGTACAGTAGTAGCAGTTTGCACATCTGTAGGGCCATGCTGTGTGCTTCTCTTAGCACTGTACCTCAAAGTGTCTGAACACTACTGCCATTCCAACAGCTTAGTTTCAACCTCATACCACCAGAGGTAAAATTGCTTCCTCTAACCTCCATGAAAGAACCTTCCTGGACATTTCAGCCACACATGAGCACCAGATTTCCCCCTTCAGTTTTCCCTTCACTTTGTACTCGGAGCTTGCCTCACTTTACACCAACCATTCCACCTTTCTGATCCCTGGTCCTGAGCCCACTGCTCACAGTCTGGCCTTTACCTGCTTCACTGTGCTCCTGCAGTTTCAGCTTCTGCTACAGCTGCTTCTCCAACAACCTCCTCCAGGAACAAACCTCATGCTCAAGCATGGAGTGCAAACCTTTGCACTCAGTTGACTTCCAGATACCACAGGCCACCTCCACAGCACACACCACTTGGCGCATCTCCTAACTCTGCAGTTCTATATTTCTATTACTTTGTGTGGTGTAAGTGGGGGAGTGGAACTGCCAGGTTAGAGCTTTTGGAAGATACTTAAGTGCAGGCTGAGCATCCAGGGACGTAGCATGACAACACAAAGCCCTGCATGATGAGGCTGATAATCAATGCAAGTCTGAAGCAGGTAAATTTAGTGTGGTCCACAGTCAGTGTGTTCAAAGCAGATCCTTCAGCAAGCTAGCCTGGTAATAAGCATCCCGATCTTCTCCTTTCCCCAGTTCTTCAAAGCCCATACATGTGAGTGGTATTGCACCAAGTATGGAAGACCCTACTTACAGATATGCACTATCTAGATTCAGGACTGCAAGTCCACATTACACCTTCACTGGCTCTCAACCCAGATCATGCATGCAGCACACTTGTGTGGATCAGAGTTTCCAGGCACTCTTTTCTCCCCTCTCCCTTGCTCACCAGGAATTCACCAGTTTCTGCAGTCATTTTAGCACAGAACTTTAAACCTAGGTTCTCTCTAAATCACATTCTTTTAAAGGAAGCAAGATGCTCATCTAGCTTTGAAGACAAATTGGAAACATCTGAACCTATTCCTTCCACTATCTATCCCCTTGGATATTCCAGTACTTAACCTCATTCCAGGCTAATTACAGAAAACTAAAGGATGGGACTGAGCTCAGCCAAGCAGGAGCGCAGCTATACATTTGCTAACTGGGGAGGGGGAGAGAGATGGGGCACTGCCAAGGAAGAGGGTACATACGGCACTTTTCCCTACAAAATCCCACATGCTTGTTTTCAATGAGGCTGCCTAGCAACAATCAACAGACAAGATACCAAAATTAAAGCCATCTATAACAAGGCATCTTTGCCAAGTTTAGTCACAATTGTGAGACAAGGTCCTTAACATGACAGAATTTAAGAATGAGTGCGAGTTCAGTACATTTTACATTATGTTGTTACAGCCACACTTAGTACACCTAAGGGAAAATAAGATAGATAAGGTTGTCTCCTCTGTCCCACCAGCTGCTTTGGCAGCATCTCTGGAACACTTGTACAAGTACCCAGCACAGTGGGGCACAGGTTATTTTCAGGCTTAAGCCCTCAGCTTCGCTGCCACAGATAAGCACACTGACATGTCCCACACTAGATTCACCTGCTTCCAGAGCTGCACATGAATGACACCACTTGGGCTACAGGTCTTGTAAACCAGAAGAGTGACGCTTCACAAATGAGTAGAGTGTGCAGTTCAACTTTTTTATTTTAATAAAACCAAGAATATGCACAGCACATGCAGTGCTAGCATCTAAACTAATACAATAAGCAATTCTAAACCTACAGTGACTTGAAGTTCAATTTTCACATTCAGCAAGTTTAAGTCCATTCTTGCATATTGTTTTGAATCCTTTTATCTGAACTGAAAATATTGCTGGCTGATAAAACTTGCTAAAATGCACAAGTCACTGATTATGCCAATACAACAAAGATAACCACATGTTTGAGGATTGCAATGTGCCAGACATTCACTGAAGAAAAAAAAAACCACACAACTAAACAAAACTCACGCAACAAACATCTGAGAATCTGGACACTTCACATCAGTGTTTAGAAGTGTTTCATTAATATCTTAAGACAAGTGTATCAAAACCTTGGCATGTTTAATTTTAAGTTGCCAATTTTTGTTTTACTATCAGAAAGTTATGGCTATACTGCCAATGCCGGGTCTGCTTAATTTGACTTAAGAGTTTAATATGACTTAAACATTAAAAGCTCACACTACCCCGAAATATATAATTTCACGCATACGGTGACATTCAACATTCAAGTGCCAGTGTTTTTGTACTGTCTTTTGGTCAAGTTTCTTTAAACTTTCAAAGAATCACTTTTAGGCTTACAAAAATAAATATTTGTCAAAAATGTTCAATAAATATTACACAAAACTAGCAGCAAAAAGTATCTAGAAATCTGTCGTGTGCAAATAGTTTTCTTCCCAGCTATCATTCCCGTGGTCCCAAATAAGTTTTAGAATCTATTACCTTCTCCTTAAACAAGCTGCGTTCAATCTCCAAGAGACAAAATAAGATTGGAAGTTAAGGACACGCACACAAGACATATATAAAATTCTCTGAATGTGCAATAAAAGAAGTATTTTGTAAAAAGTTATGGGCAAAATGTACAAGGGCCTAAACCTAGACTTGAAATAGCACCATAACAAATGACCTCAATACTGTCAAGTGCACCTACTTAATAAAAGTTTTAGAACAAGGCACAATACACTTGAAAAAATCTATTGCACTTTAGGAGATTTTTGCCATTTTCCTATGCCACTGTATATTAGTTGTTAACTGCTCTGGCCATGAAGTCAGCACAGAAATTCCATGTGGCAGAGGCATTTTTCTGTTGGACAATACTTATCTTTGGCCAGATTTAGCATAAACAGACTATAAATACAATGGAAACCTATGCAACTAAAACTGACTAAAACTGCACTTTAATAGCAGAATTGAAACCTTGTGCAGTTTATGTACATTTCCAACCTCTGTGATCTCAGGTTTGTTTGTTACTCTTCTGGAGCCATTTTACAAAGTCTACAGTAAGCCAGTTTAACATCTCCACGCAGCTTGAACAGAGTAATGTGAATCTGCATTAAAATAAAGCCTGCTGCATAATTCTTCCTGTTCATACCCTCTTGACCAAAAAACATCAACACTAGCATGCGTTATTAGACCAAAAATTCAGTCAGGCCCTTAAGGAGGACCAATCACTGCCATGGTCAGCCATTCTACCATTTCAATTTCATATGGCAGGCATTTTTAAGAAGTCTAAATAGATGAATTCTCCTAAAAACTATTTCAAGTTATCAGACCTTTAAACGTTCCCTGTAATGTTCTGCCCACGTTTGGCTAGCTCACATTAATGATCTGCCTAAATATTGAAAAAGGAATTGCTGTATTTACTTGCATTAACTTCAAAAACAGTGCTTTTAATGTATGCATGTATCCATACATCATCTCATCATGACTGGAATGGCTTATTAAAGGCTATCAGGTTCTAAGTACCTATCCAGGATAGAGTGAGCAAATCAGAACTTTAACTTAGTACAGTTTTGCCACATTAGAAACTAATTGCATTGATATGCTTCACGATGTTTTATTTTTCAAATCTGCAGATACCAAAAGCCCTAATGCAGGCTACCGCATAAGTTATTCTTTGTAATATTATGGATGAATCAGTGATTCCTGTTTAAGTTGTATCACACCTGTGTGCCAAGGTTTGATTTTAGCCCAAGTTCAGTAATTTTTATTATTTTGTCAAAACAATTGATATCTTGAGCATTACTGAGCCAACAGGACATCAAAATAAAAGTTGTCTAAAGTTAAAGGCACAGTACATTAACAAACAAATGATCCTCAGTCACAAAATCATAAATGCAGTTTCTGGGTGGGGATGGGTGGGAGGGGAGTTAATCCTGACTACAGCAATAGAGTCTTCAAAACCACCTTCAAGATAGGGCTACTTGTTCCTTTATTTCATTTCCATCTTGTGACCTTGAGCTCCCTTAAAAAAAATTTCAGTGGAGAATCACAGCTGGTAATGTACTGCGAGTTCTTGAAGCTACACAAGGTATAGTCTGGCTAAGTTACATGTGGTTTCCATATTAGCTTGTTTGGTAGGATATCTGCTGCAAGCAGATTCAGTTGCCCCACCAGTCAACCCCCTGGGAGTTATAGTTTCCTCCATATCCATCACTGTTGTAGAAGCCTCCATAACCACCACCTATGAAAGGCAAGAGAAAGGGATGCTTAATTAACCTCCTGAAGACTTGCACCTTCACAACAAGAAAAAACAGCCCCAGGCAGAAACAAGATGGCCACTACTAAAAGAAAACCCACCCTGAAGTACTATCAGATACACACATTAAGAAAATGCTGCAAAGATAGGTAGCAAACTAATCAGACAGGTAACTTGAGCTAGCCTAGATCCAACAAGCACCAGCTGACTTGCTATTTAAAACATCACCTCCAGAAGTTTTACTACAACAAGCATGTTAAATCTGGTTTTCTATTTGCCAGCACTGTCTGCCCAGTTTCTCTTACCTCCAAAACCTCTGCTGCCACTTCCTCCACTGCGGCTGCTGGTTGATCGACTGCTACTAAAGCTACTGCTGCCAGAACCGCTACTTGTTCGATAGTCTCTGGCACCAAATCCTCCACTGAACCTACTGCTGTATAAAGGAAGAAAATGCACACTTGAGTAAAGTCATTGGTATTTCAAGCACTGTAGACACCACAACTCTCAAGTACTAAATCTAATTAACTCTGGTTACCAACTACAGCTGGCCAACAACCACTGCTAGTGTTGAGTTCAGCATGCTTTATAAGCATCCCAACGCAACATGAAAGGGCATTCAAGACAGCAAAGGGAAATTTGCTATTCAAGCAGCCAAGTGGAACATGCCCACATTATGATAAGAGTTACTTTCTCAGGTCCTGGTACAAGATTTGATTCAGTGCAACCTCTGCTCCATAGAATTTCCAAATCTATCTTTGCATTTAAGTGACGAGTTTATGACCACTTTTCATACTGTGAAGGACAACCACTTTACAAGCATACTTCTTAGGAAAAACACCCACCGAACAACTAGAATTAACGGTCATTATCATGCTAACTACATTAAAAAAGATAAGTTTAACTCATCTTTGTATTACCAGCTTAGAAAGCATTTTAGGTTTCCATGGCAGAACTACTTCACAAGTGGCCTCACACGTAACAGGAGGCATGCATTACTTCCTCCTAAACATCAAAATAGCTGCTTAAAGTACATGTCTAGCACATGCAGGTATGCATTTCTAGTATTTTGTAAGTGCTTTCCCTAAAAGCACTTACAGTTTTAAGACTGAAGAACAGAAACTGCCTCTCACGATGGCATAAGTATACCGTTAGCCAAAGTTGCAATTATTACCTCTTAGATCGTCCACGGCTGCCACCTCCTTTGTGATGTTGTTCATAAGCCATGTTTTCCAGCCAAGATGGTACTTCTTGCTTAGCCTCAACAAGAAGATCAAGCAAGTCCTTGGTGATGTTTATGTTCCTCTCATTGAAGAACGAGGTGGCAAGACCTAAAGTAAACATTCAGTTTTAACCCCAAAGGAAGTGCACTACAGCACTTAAACCCATTCCACACTCCACTTGCGGCTGTGACAAGTATGGTATCAGATTTGCTAAGCTACGTTTGAGAATACAAGAATTACCTAACAGAAAGCTGTTGAAGAGCATTATTCCAGCACCGCTAGTCACAAAGGCCCTGCCTATTTACTAACAGACACAGAAGATACTAAGCCGAGATGAGGTATCAGATCTTTTTAACAACCACAAAAGCACTAGAGGAACCGGTTACTTTCCACACTGGCTAGACAGCCATGAACAGCTTCTGGTTGCGGAAGGCAGCACTGTGGCTTCTCTCAAGTACTTAGTTGGAATTTGCTACTTTAGCCAACACTGCACCTATGAACTCAGGTACCAAGTGAAAACTCTCGATCATACTTACCAAGGTTTCCTACACGCCCTGTACGACCAATACGATGTACGTACTCTTCAATGTCACTGGGCAAGTCAAAGTTTATGACGTGCTTTACATTTGAAATATCCAGTCCTCTTGCTGCTACCTAGTGGTTAAATCAAATCTTAGTAGAATTCCACAGGCCAAGAAATTTCACAGCCACGCTTAGTGGCTCAAGCTTCAGAGATTTCACTTACTGCTGTGGCGACAAGAATTGGGCTCTTGCCCGAACGGAACTGGTGCAGCGCTTCCTCTCTGTCTCTCTGAGAGCGATCTCCATGTATACTTGTACAGGCATATCCTTCATGGTACAAGAAGTCCTCCAGAGCATCTGCACCCTTTTTAGTTTCCACGAACACCAGTGTCAAGGAATCCTTGCCTAACAGCAATTAAAGTACGGGTTAGCATAAGAAATCCTTGGTTCCACCCTCTGATAAAGGGCAGTTTCAGCTCTCTGCTCGTTTATTCTAAACTGAAGACATCAAATACCTCCCTCCCCATTTTACGTTACCAGAAGAGCTCACATCTACTTAAAACTGGCATTTAGTAGTGCAATACCCTCACTGCAAGTTAAGGAAACTCCCGTTCATTCACATACTCAACAGAAGTTCTCATTACTTCAGTCTTTGTATTTGCTTCACCTGAATTTTACCTTATTTGCTTATCTGAAACTGGTCTTTACCTGTAGCATTTAGCAGGTCAAGCAGAAATGATCGTTTGTCTGACTCTTCCACCCATACTACTTTTTGTGTGATATTCTCAGATGTAGAACCGACTCTGCCAACAGCCAGAAAGATATATTCATCAAGGAAGTCACGAGCAAGCATCTAAAAAAAAGGAAAAAAAAAATTTCAGTATTTTTTCCTCCTTCTAGAGATGAAAATTGACACCGTGAGCTGTTAAAATATTTGAACATTTGGTAAAGTACCTGGATTTCCTTGGGGAAAGTAGCACTGAACATCATGGTATGACGAACTCCCTTTGGTGGCATGGTATCCTGTTCAACAATTCGACGAATTTGAGGTTCAAACCCCATATCAAGCATTCTGTCAGCTTCATCAAGCACTAGGTATCTAAGTAGTAATAAAAGAAGTTACTCTTCAGAGCTTTTTTCTTTAGGCTGTAACCCAGTAGACACTAGACCACAAGTTCTCAACTAGGTATTTACATCGTTTGAAAGCTAGAAATTGTCATTAACTCTAGATCTCACTTTAAAAAGATACAGTTTCTAGCTGTCAAGTCATCTGCATATTGACAAGACCACTTTACTTACTTGCAGAAATCCAGTCCAATCTTTCCCCTCTCCATCATATCAACCAGTCGTCCTGGAGTTGCTACAAGCAAGTGACATCCACGTTCTAAGTCGCGTATCTGCTGACCAATGTCCGCACCACCATACACAACACAGGGACGAACTCTGGAACGGTATGCAAACTATAAAACAAAGTAAATTAGCTCCAAGAAAAACTACACTTAAGCTATTTCGTATTAATGAACTGGATATACCTTTCTGGCTTCCTCATAGATCTGCACAGCCAGTTCTCTAGTGGGAGCCAAGACCAGCGAGATTGGGTATTGCTTACGGCGCCCATACCTTCCATTCTCCTGAAGAAAAAGCAAATATTTGGAATGAGTAACCCAAATACAAGGTAATTAAAACAGCTTCTATAGGCAATATTGAATACAGATCAAGTTTGTCTTAAGAAGTAACACGTATGTCTGAGTGCCAACTTGTTCTAAGCACTGAATCTGAAGACTGCCCTACTACAGCGCCCAAAATTCAGCTGCTAATATGTTAACAACAACACAGCTGCACAAGCTTGGTCTCTGTAAGCTGCACTGTGATCTCTAACTAAAGGAGCAGAGAAACAACAGCCATAAAACCTCCTACTTCCTACCCCGAAGACACAACAACATAAGACACGTGCCTGAGCAGCTTTTATAGAGCAACAGACTTCCCTGCTTATCTTCAAAGCTTATGTGGTAACAAAAACACTTGTAAACAATGTTTTCTCTAGATAAACATATAAACTCTTGAGGTTAAAAGAAGTGTTTCAGAGCCTGGATTTTTCAAGGGCAACAGCAGAAGTCTTCTAGAAGCTGAGAAGCTTGCCTATCATACCCAGAAGAACAATTACCTTTAAGCCCAGCTCTTGTGTTCAGTAGCAGACATCATCTCACAGAGAAAAAATACACATTGGTCATAGCTTTTCCAGGACTGGATATTTCAATACTTGCCTTCATTGCTCTCAAGGCATCACCGGGTCCATCTGCATAGATCTGGCTCAATATTGGTAGAAGAAATGCAGCTGTTTTCCCAGACCCTATTAGGACACAATTCAGTACTCTTATTTTCAAAGCTACCATACTATCAACTACAGCACCAATCCTGTATCACTAGCATATTCCCAGTAACATCTGCACTAGCGCATGGATACTACCAGTAGAGGTGATCTACAGAACACCACTCAGCACCACAAAACCACGTAGCAGATGTGATTTAAGCCATTAAAATTTCTCTCAGAACAGTGAATCCAGTCAAGCCATGTTTAAATCAGATGGCAAGACTCCAAAGCTAATTTCCAGCACTGCATGTATTTCAGTACATTCTGAGCAGAAAGTTGTACTGCCTTATGTACCTCTTACCTGCAGCTTGATGGATACAAGACCATACTCCTACTGAGAGAAACTAAGCAGTAAAGAGTTACCAACTTACCTGTTTGAGCACAGGCCATCAAGTCTCTCTTTTCTTTAATAATAGGTATTGCATGTTTCTGCACTGGAGTAGGACGGGTGTAGCGTGTGAGCTCAATGTTTCCCATAATGATTTCTCCCATGTCAACATCACTGAACTGTAAGATATTAAAAACAAGTTCCCTTCAGCCACCATGGAACATACCATTCAGTCTAAGAAGTCATTTGTAAAGTAGTTTTTGTTATTCTTAAAAAGCTAGCCAAGCCTGAAGAGAAGATTACACTAGCATTCTACGCATCGCAGGACACAATGCCAATGCTTAAGCAGTAGCTCCAAAAAGCCAGCACCTCTCCATGCACTTCTACTTCTTTACATGTTTACTGTTTGAAGATAAGTCACATAAAAGTGAGCTACAAGTATTAACAAGCTTACATAACTTCTCCCCTGTCTTAGTTCATCATATGCAACCTTCCTCTGCAATACAGCTTAGCTGCAGGAAAGCAGGACAGCATTCCCTTTCCTCGCTAAACTTAATACAGCACGACAACGAGTTTCACATGCAAAACAGTCACTATTAGATATATCAATAAACCAGATTCTTAAAGAAAAAACCAACCAACTTACGCTTTCAATATGTGGAGGACAGTTGCTGCCTGTTGCTTCAACAGGAATGTCATCATACTTCTCAAAGTTAATGCCAGTATTGCTTCCTGAAAAAAGCTCTCTAAAAAACAAAACAGAAAAGTATTTTACTTGCCAGACTTATCAATGGGCCCTGTCGTATGAATTTATGCTATTCCATTACTTACTGTTCCAGGCGTTCACTTGGGGGAAGAGGCTTTGACCAGTCATCTTCATCTGATTTATCAGACCAGCGGCTGTTCCCACCACGGTCAAATCTACCAAAGCCACTCCTATCATAGTCGCCACCTCTTCCACGCTCTTCATATCTAAACACAGCAAGATTATCAGAACAACATTCCTGGGCAACAGGATTTTTTGACATGCAAAACTGAAGCAGTAACAATCTAGTAGTGTATGCTATGTATATTACGTATTCAACCGTAGAATAATTCAAAGTCACCAGATTATCTGTACTGGCTTCTTGACCTACAAACTGCAGAGTTCAGTTCCAGTCAGACTAGGTCATGTTGTTCTGTGTCATAGCCAGAAAACTTTGTCATGATTTCATAGCTCAGTTTATCTTAACATACTGAACCTTTTATCTTTGTTTTGTCAGCGGCAATAG
>JAVSBS010015979.1:11300-21483 GCA_033124195.1 Coracias cyanogaster
TTATCTTTGTTTTGTCAGCGGCAATAGATGTAAAGGAATCAGTCACCTGCCAATAGAGCTGAAACTTAAGTTGCTCAGTCTTTGCCTTTTTTGTATGGAGATCTGCTTAAACCTCTTCAGAGACGTTGTTTAGTACTCCCCTCTTTCTGTGCCCACCAACCAGACAAAACCCTCAAGTACTGTGATTTATTCCTTTATTCCCCCGCCACATGTGACCAAACTAAATACCTCAATTACATGTCACATTACTATTATTATTTCATAAAGAGGGAGCTCACCTGTATCACTGACTCAGAAAGAAGGTGGAAAGAAGTCCTTACCTCAACTGTTTAGTTTTTGGCCTGGTAAATCATGTTTGAGAAATGTCTGGATACAGGACTAGCGTCAGCTTTACTAGTCGATAAAGGTCACTCTCACCACACTTGTGCATACAACGCATGATGTGTGTAAGACTGATCAAGTAAGGTAGAGAACCTGCAAGAGTCTCACCCAGTTTTTATTAACTACACTTTTTAAACAAGTAAAAAAAAAATACTGATATTAAAAAAAAAAATCCATGTAAGTATGTTATGTGCTCCCAGCAGTTCTTCATTTTTCTGGAAGTAGCCACCCTTCTAACACTTTTTTTGGTGAAACGGTTAAGTCAGAAAGTCATTAAAGCTGCAGTGAGTGGCTGGTGGTGGTCCACAGGGCACACTTTTCAACACATGCAAGTTTCCCATCCTCGAAGTCATGTAGTTTTAAAAGCAAGGTGTTCTCACTCTCTCTCCTCCCCTCCCAGGTTCCTCCTACCTTATTGTGCTGGTTCACATCTACAACTCCCAGTTTTAACATTAAGATTACATGGTGCACTACTAGAAATGAGACAGACTTCATATGCACCACCCAAACAAGTAAGTACTTGCCTTCCTCCTCTTGATCCATTTCCACGGTCAAAGAAGCTTGATTTTGCTCCACGGTCAGAGCGTGCACCAAAGCTGCTGTATGCATCCTTGTCTCTGCTAGAACTCCAGCCGCCACTATCAAAACCTAGTAGAGAAAGGTGTTTTAGCCATACGCTACATCGTCTAGGCTTTTACAATAAAAAAATTCAGTTCTTTCCAGTAAGTCTCCACTGGAAGGTCTACTGGATTGAAAAGCAGGCAGTCCTTCAAGAATTAAGACGTACATATATTAAGACTTATTCAAACAGGACTAAGCATTTCCCACTGCCTATCAGAATTTGCGGAAACCCCTTCACTCATGTACAAACATGCTATTTTTTAAAACACTGCACTTGACTTAGTACCAATATTTAAGTTGCCTACTCTGAATCAGAATAGAATCATAAAATCATTCAGGTTGGAAAAGACCCTTGGGATCAAGTCCAACCGTCAAACACAGGTACCCCAAGAAACATTGAAACACTAAGCCTTGACAAGTCTAATCTACATTATTTCTCCAACTTCAACACAAATCCTTGATGATGCATTAAATTTTTTGTGAAGTTAACAAGCCTCTGGTAGAGATCGAGAAACGGTATTGGCCCTTGCATTAAAAATCCATATGGAATTTAGCATGTTCCACCATACTGCAAGTACACAGATCAATCTGCTCTACAAAGACTAAGACTTAACAGCATCATGCAAAAATAAGGAATATAGTTCTTCGCAATGAATTACCACACTGAATTTTTCCACAGCACTTTTACCTACAGTACTCATCTACTTCAAAGAAAAAGAACCACAGCAGCTTGCCAACACCATGAAGGAAAAATGTCTTAGTTTGATTCAGCTACCAAGGGCTGAGAGGTATGCAGAAACATACAGCATTAACCACCGCTCTCATGCTAAACCAGGAACTTAAAATTCTGATTCAGAGTTCCAACCCTCACAAGTTCGAAAACATGACCCAACTAGAATTCCCAGCTACGGCTGGGAGAACAGTGAAATAACTAAACAGATAAACAATCAATGTCACTCCTATCTGTGAGCATGCTTTTACCAGATCCACAGCACAAGATCAGTCAAGACCTATGCACCAGATAATAGAAGCAACCATGACACAAAACTACCCCAAAGAAAGGGGCTGGTCTAAGCTCTATCTTTCTGAAAAACTCTTTGCTACAATTACCCTACCCTCCTAGATGTTGTCGTTCTCCTTCCCCCACTTATTTTTTTAACAAAGAAATTCTACTCCCCAGAATCCAGACATGTGCTAGTCACAAGGGAACACTCAGCAACTTGTGTGATAACTATAACTCATTTGGTCTGACCACCTGAAGCAGACAGCAAAACAATCCATGCATGACATTTATTAGCATACAAGATCACTGAATGCTGCAAGACCTTCAATGTGCTTTAATAAGCAACTTTAGTTCTTCAGGATAAATTAACTTCAGAAACTGCTAACAGAAGATCAGAAATACCATAACCACTTGTCCGCATGCTAATGAAGTTGTGTAGCTTGTTTAAAGGCATCTAAAGCCAGATTGAAGTGAGTAACTTTCAAACCACACTAAAAATACTGGGGTATGTCATCCTGCCAAGAGATCCAATGGTAGCGGTATTGACAGAGCAATCTTCAAGAAGCTATAGATATAGTTTCTCATTAGTGAAAATATCGGACTGACTCAGTACTACCTTAATATCTTCTACCAAGTCTGAGAAGTCCCAGAAAAGAGTCAAAATTTTATACTCCAATACTGATCTAGCTTGCTCCTGCATTAGCTTCTGAAGCTGGTACCTTGTCACTTTTGTTGGACAGTCAGCAACTTCTAGACCAAGTCTTGTAACAAATACATATGCATATATACACATACTAACATACCTTGTTTGACAATTAGTGTCATTATTTCCATTTTCAGTTTGGTATTCCTAGTTTGATTTTACTTGTGGATCAGCACTGAACAACAGAGGTCCAGGCCACGAAAGTTAATGCTAAGTAATTAGCTAGCAGAATTCATCATAATGATTTAAACATATGACAAATCAAAAACAAATGCTCTAAGACAATCTAACAGACCACAGATTAACTTCTCTAAAGTGAACAGAATGATCATGAGTTCATGCAAGAATTGAGTAAATTCCTTAAAATCAAGGCTTGTTTTTTTAAAGTAAAAACCTGCATAGATTCCATGCAGCACACATTTCTCAAAGGGCTAAGTTTGAAGTTCAGCAAGTTAAGTGACCTTCAGGAGCAATTTTTTAGTTCTTGCACCTATGAACATAGAGTAGCAGAATTGACAATGCTTCTCAATGAGCATTTAATTCGCATTTTATAATGCTCTCACACCAATCATTCTCAACTTATTGAAAAGCTGTCACATGCAGTGGCAATCATCAGGTTTTTGAATATTGATAATGTAGTTAGAATCATAGAATATTTTAGGTTGGAAAATATCCTTAAGGTAAGTTCTAAATACCCAAGAGCTCCTTCCAGGAAGTTTAACAAGAAAATGACACAACAAGCAGCTTTAGTGTTATCAAGTCAAGCTCATGGAAGCAAGACACTTTAGACCAGGCAGCCTGCCATACTGAGCTCCATATACTGTAGCTTGGAACTGTTGAAAACCAGAACTACCATTAAGTAACTTAAGAGCATGCATAAAAATGCATCCTCATTTCCTGCAGTTCTATTCGGTGTTGTTCCCATGTGCAGATTAGTACTGCAATAGGGACAGACCTGCAGGTGTACAGAAAGAGTAAGCTGAAGAAAGTACTGTCAGAGTTTTAAACAGAAATACTCTAGATCCCTTTGTGTTCTTCCCCTGTCAGTATCTACTGAAATCATGAAGATGCTCTCAGCTCTTCAGGAACACAAAGAACAGCTATTTAAAAAATATTAAACCCACTGCCTTAAGCAATTTCTTACTTAGCTGCAAGGAAGCCCATTGTGCAACTTTAATAGTGTCCATTATACACTGTCATCAGCTACAGAGGAAAGTGAGAACCCCAAGCTATGAACTACGCACCGCTTATTTCTAGACTATGTCTAAGGGAACAACATAGAGGAGAAAATTTTTTTCAAGTTTTTGAATGCAGTAACAGTTAATTAACACTTTCACAGAAGTCCACAATGACAGGGTATGCAAGCAAGACAATTCTACTGGATTACTGAAACACAGCTCCATGAAATAGTAACTGATTTTTGCATCAATAAAAGCTTTACCAGGTTACTACACTTATAAGTCTGCATCACGAGTTTTATTATGGGGTCAAATACCACTATTATCCAAGGACTCTGTCGTTTGCTAATGTCTACACTTTGAAAAAATCTGTTGCTAAAGATTCTAAGGAGCAGTCAATATACAGAAATGCTTTAACACAGCTAAAGAAGCAATTGTTAATTTAGTTGCAAACATAAGAAAACACTACTTTGATGAAAGTACAACTGCATCACAGGCTTCAAATCATCCTATAAAACAGCTCAGCTTTACATCACTACACTGATGATATCCACTTCGGTTCTCAGGGGGCCTGAAACGGTATCATAGCTTTTCCATATGGCCATCGTGAACCTTGCTACAGACACACGTGGAGTCCAGTGATCTAAGTCGAATGGATGTTTAAAATCTTTATATATACCAAGGAAAGTTGGCAGCCTGTGTTTCAACAACTGAACAAGCCATGTGTCAAACTGAAGTCTCGTAACTTGTTTACCTTTTCATAAGGTGTAGCTTGAAGCCCCCAGAGAAGCCAGATTGATCACATACACGTTGCAATGTTTGAACTCTTGTAGAGAAAAGAGTTATTCTATGCTTATCTATAAATAACAGATCACGACATGAACTCAAGATTAAGATTTAAGTATCCCTCCATATCTAGTATCTCCAAAAATTAAATGGGAGTTTGGTACAGATTACCATGTAGGGAAAGGAATCTATAAGCAACAAATGACCACAACTCAACTTGAAGTTTTTCACTGCTTTACAGAAACCTGCACATTCTTCTCAGGGGTAGCTCCTTTGATTTCTTCAAAGACTGCTCACATTAGAGGTTAACGTGACAGGAAACTTCAAGAGTATTAAGCTGCCAACCAGCCCCTCTACTTTTCCCCAAAACATTCAGCTCTGGTAACAGACTGTTCTGAATTTGGTGCTTTAGGCCACACTTACATTTGAAAAAAAAAAAAACCAACACCCACCACCCACTAGCTTGGACACATGCAAAGGCAAAGCAAAAGACTGATCTGTTTCTTCAAAGAGCATAAAACTGGAGTAGAGCATTTTTCACCTAGTCCAATTTAAAATTCTATAGCTCCAGAAGTACCAGACACAGCAGGATGTATTCACCTCCCACCCACTCCTAATGGAAGGAGTCCTCTTGCCATACTGAAAAGAAATTCTGTGAAACACCACTGCCTTAGAAACAGATGAGATTTAAGTCTTCCCTAAGTTATAGCACAGCAGAAATTATTTTAGTTTCTCTATTCCAGTAGTGTTTCTCTTCTATCTACCCAAGTCCTTAGACATGGTAACACATCACGTTAACAGTATCTGCAAACTTTAAATCGTGACCTTTATTTGATACACTTCACAGGAGAAGTCCACACAGCTTTTCTTATCAAGTTTTTAGTGAATCAGGTGCAAGATATAAAGGGCATTTCTGAGCACAAACCCCTCCTATGACCAACACTAGTTCACATATTTCATGCACCAGCATCCTGCACTTCCTTCTGCAAGTACTCTTGTGGAGTTCCATAAAAGACACAAGACAGCATCTGCTTTGTTTCTCATGCTCACTAGTTAAGAGCAGGTTGCCTAAAACATCCCTTTACAAAGTGAAACTGTTCTATTCCTATTGAACTGGTTACTACAAGTCCCACCCCCTCACCAGCAGCAAAACTGGTACTCCCAACATACATTAAAATCGATACTGAAGATTAGATACTGAGAACTAGAGACTCCATTTTGCTTCAGTCAGTTAATTGCTTAATGAGATACAGAAGATATTTTGCCAGTCAGATACTGAACTTAGAGCTTAGAATATAAACGAGTGAAGGAACCAAGAATGGCACACTAAAAGGAGAAGATCAAGTTACAGTGCTTTGCACAGAACAGTCAAACAGTCTGTTCTAATCACCTTTAACAGTACTGTCAAAGGCTTTAACAGTCTGTTCCTAGAGATTCAGAAGTAGGCCAAGACCCAGTCACAAGGGTTCTCAGTATTTCTAATACATACCCTGTTTTGAAGCTTCCCTGTTCCGCAAGTGAGGAGGAATGTATCGGCCTTCTAAAGGACAAAAGAAAGGGAGCGTTACAATATGACAACATTAGCATCTTTTGAGATACTAGTCTTTCCAACAACAGCTTTTATTTAGAAAAACCCATCTGCCTCACAAGCTTTAAGGCCTCTTACAGCATCTTTCAACAAGAGTCCTTTAATATCCTTCTGAGGACCAACACAGGGAAGAGTAAGTTCTTGCATGCTCTGGCTACTTCTTCCACCAAGTCATTCCTGTCCTTTATGGATGTTACAGTCTGACAAATGCCTGTCTGTCTTCCTAGAACTCGTTACAGCTTAACCTGGTGCCAGATACTTGAGCGGCTTCAGATTTTCACTATGTCAATCAAGGACTGGCATTCACAGTATTATTACTACCAGTATTTTTCCTTCCCCTCAAATTCAACCATCCCTAACAGTTCAGCCCAGATCAAACCAGAAGCCACATGTAATTGCCTCTGAATAGCATTCTTCATTTACAATCCAGAAGCATCTGTCTGCTAAGCAACATGAATCAGAACGTACTAGGCGCAAGCCAAATGTTAACTCCTGGAAGATTCCCCTCTCTACATACTTAAGCCTTGCATGTCAGAGAAAGCCATTCCTGCTCAATGAATTACGATTAGTACAGTTAACTATTAAATTTTACCTTCAAACATTCCAACTCTAACTGGATGTTTTGAGAAGACAGATCATCACATGACTACTACTGTCAGTGGTCTCAGTTGACTTGACGCAGTAGAAAAATCTAGCACAAAATTGGAACACTAAGTTCTCTCAAGCTAGCTAAGTAGATAAGAAATTTACACGCGCCATATCACTGCTAATTCAAGTGCTCCTATCTGAAGCATACTGTGTTTTCAAAGCAGGCCTCACTAGCAACCTCCTCCATTTCCCCAGCAGTCTCTAAATTTTGGCTCCAGATACAGCTTTTCACAGCTACAAAGCCCTTATTTCTAAAACCGTGTGTCTGTAAGCTTGAAGCCTTGCATGTACTTACTGCTTGACGAGCTTCCTTCACTCTGAGAGTCTGAAGAATTCAAGTCTAGACCAGAAAACTAGAAGAAATAAAATAAGTGTCAGCATGCCATATGACGAATTTATGCCAAGATCCAAAAAGCTCTTTTGCTTATCAGAAGTAATGTTCCAACAAGTTACTGCTACAGATTTGTTTAGTGTCAGTTACCTCGCCTGTAAAGAACCAAAAATATAGTTAGTACTCAAGGCTATACCATGTTCAGACATCTTCATATCCACCAACAATCATGGACTGTGCAGGCATCAAGGCCAGAAGAACATCCTACACCCACCAAATCAGATAGCCCTGATTTCTGCTTCACACACTACATGGAGGACTAAACAGCCATTTAAAATAGTCTTCCAGTCAACCAAAGTGCATTCTGATTGAAATTAATGGCCATTTATTTTTTAGCTCTACAGAAGACAACAGCCCAAATACTAGCAAATCAGTTGGCCACTTCACTTGCAGAGATTCAATTTCTTTACACTGCATTAGCACTACTGAGACATTATAGTCTTCGTGTTTGAGGCAGCTACCATCCACAAAACATCAGGTGACTTCTCCCTAAAATTACTTTGGCAAAACAATTTTTGGGTTGCTTTTCTAAAACTTCATTTGCAGCCTTCAGTCTTCATTGTATAGTCTAAAAGGTATTTCAGTTCAGTCACAACTAGCAAGTAACCCTAAGGTTTTTAGGTCAAATAAAATATGGACTCAATTCAGCAGAAGGACATGGGCAACTCACAAAGCTTAAACCCCTGCTTATTACAGAGGTTTACGTCCACGGCAAAATTAGAAACTTACTTGGGAAAAACAAGACGTTTAAATACAATTAAATTTTATGCAAGACCAACTGAGCAGAAGCGTCTTCCAATATGACCTCAATCAATCCAAAGCAAAGATCCCAAGGCACTGGCTTTCTAGACATTTAGTTGTGTGTACTGCCGTTGAGGACATTCAGATTATTAGTAAAAAAATCCTCCCGTGGCAGGCCTCGTATCATCCTCTTTAAAACCCCGACTCTAAAATTCATCTCTTTAGTTAATCCAATCATCAACGCGAGGCTAAAGAATTATTCTGATTTGAACAGTAAACAAAGACACTCTGCTAGGTGAAAGTGGCTCTCCAGGGGCAATCAACAAAAGCAACGCATAAATCTTCTCGCACTTGACCCCCACCAACTCCACCGTGGGGGCAACACTTGCCAAAATCTGATCTCGGAGATGGCGCAGCGACGAAGCCCGGCGCGGCCGCCATCTCAGTGCGGCGGTGCAGCCGGCACTGCGGGTTGGGATTTTCGGCGCAGCAGGGAGCAGCCGCAGCCGCCCAGCTAATCCGGCAGCCGGCACCCGTCACGTGCTATCCCGCGGGGGAATCGGGCGGAGGGAATGGGGGTGGTGTGGGGGAAGGCCCGGCTTCCTGACCTACTTCGCATAAGACTCCAGAGCAGCAGCCGCGCGAAGCCTGCGAGCCGCCGAGGACTAGCGCTGCCCTGCCACGCCAGCTGCCCGCCCCCCGGTCTTGCTACAACGTAGGGACCTCTCCTCCCCCACTCGCTTCTCCAGAGATTAGATAACCATCTATCCCCTCCACATTGGGTAGGGGCCTGCGCCCGACTCCGCCCAGCAGAGGCGGGGGGAGGTGGGTGGAAGACGTAGGAAGCAGGAGCGGGGGGGAGAGTGGGGGGGGAGGAAGGAGGGGGGAAAAAAAAAAAAAAAAAAAGGCAAGAACAACAACATCGCGGGCCCAGGAGCCGCCCGGACACAGGCCAGCTGAGGCGACCGCCGACCAGGCCCCACTGCGTCACCGGGGCCCACCGGTGGAAAGAGCGGGAAAAGCTGCTGCCGGGCCCTGCTGACGCAGCTCGAACAAAGGCAGCCGCCAGCGCCCCCTCCCCCAGGGACGGGGACGCCGACACAAAAGCGCCGTCCTCCTCCTCCTCCTCCCACCCCCGCCTCGCCCCGTTAGAAGGACAATGGCCGCCATTTATCGTCTTTCTCCCTACTCTCTCCACCCCTCCCATCGGGCTCCCTCTACCTCCTCCCCGCCCCCGCCATCAACGCTCGCGTGGGGCCGTTCCTTGCCGCCGCCGCCAGGGGTCGCACCCGCCAACGTTACCATCGTCTCTCCCCGCCACACAAAAGCCGGGCCTGGAGCGTGGCGAGGAGGCCGCGGGGGCAGGCGCAGATCTTGGCTCGGCCGCTCGGGCCGCAGCGGTGCTCCCGTTCTTCCCGCGTCCCCTCACCCTCCCCAGGCCCCCTCCCCGCCGCGGCGATGGCGCGTCCCCGCAGGAGGGAACCCGGTGCGGAACCGCCGCGCAAAGGAAACTGCGCAACAATCGCATACGCCACAAACAGGCCGCGTTGGGGGGGCACGCGGCGCTGTTGGAGGGTGGGGTTGCCGGCAAAAAAAAAAAAAGCGGGTAGGGGCAGAAAGTCATGACGCAACCATCGGGGACCGAGGAGCGAACCAAGTCCCCCACTAGGAATCTCGACCGTCCCTCCCGCCATCCCTTGCTCCCAAGCACTCAGAGCCTCCTCCACGCCTCCCCTCCCACCCGATCCGCCGCCGCACTCCGGTTAACGGAGTGGCCTACCCGCCCCCGGCCCCCGGCCCGCATTCCAGGGCCCGTCCCTCACCTGCTGGTCTAGACTGAGGGCATTTTCCACCGCCACATGACTCATAACGAGAGATCGTCTCGGGTTGTCCCGCTCCGCCTCGAGAAATTCGGATTCGCCTGGCTAGGACCTCGCCGCTGCTGCCGCTCGCTCGCCACGAATCGCTTTCCTGACTAAGGCCCCCCCCGCCTCGGCCCCGGCCTTTATATAGTCCCCGCCCCCTCCCCTCCGGCGGCGCGCGCTGACTTCAACGCGCACGCTACCGCCCCTGCCCGCGCGCTGCGCTTCCCTCCCCCCCTCCTCCCAGAGTTATCGCGAGAGGAGCCGACCGCGCCGCCGCT